>RXID01011149.1:0-292480 GCA_005019695.1 Trichopus zeylanicus subsp. travancoricus | reverse complement strand
CGGCTGGTGTCGAAGGCCGTCTAGGGGCCAGGGTGGGGGAGCAGTCGGTGGGTCCGAAGCCGTCGGGCGGGGAGGGGTCTAAGGCCGTCGAACGGGGAGGGGATCTAAGGTCGTCGGGCGGGGAGAGGGGTAAGGAGAGTCGGAGGCCGTCTGGGGGTGGGGGCGGGAGCGATGGGTGGGTCAGAGGCCGTCGGGCGGGGAGCAGGTCCGAGGCCGTTGAGCGAGTCTGAGGCCGTCGGCGGGGAGAGGGTCCGAGGCCGTCGGGCGGGGAGCGGGTCCGAGGCCATCCAGCAGCGGGCGGCTGGCAGACGTCGGCTCGAGGGAGCGCGGTGCGGACGGCCGAGACCACCCGGCCTCCGACGTCCGTGCTAGGGCGCCATCACGCGCAGACGTCTGCCACCCGGCCTTCTTCCGCCGAGCGTCCTCGCCGGCCTCGGCCGCGAAGGAAAGGGGGGGTTCAGGAGAGGGGGGGTTCGGAAGGTGGTGGTGGCTTACCGAGGATGAGGGATCGTGGCAACGACGGCAGCGACGAGACAGACGGCGGTGTTCTCGCCGGCGGGGCAGCAATGACACGAGGGTAGAGCAAGGGGCGAGCACCGACGGCGACGGCGACGGCGACGGCGTGGGGGGTGCAAGGCAGCGACCGGACGGCGATCTCCTCGCCGGCGGGGCAGCGACGGCAGCACAAGCACAGGGAGCGGCAGAGCAGAGCGGCGGCGGCGGTGGCTGAGGTTTAGGGCTACAGTAGGAAAGAGAGGGTTTTATAAGAAATTTTCTAGACTTTTTTGTAATTCGGAATAATTTCGGGGTGTTATTTGCAAAAATCTGAATTTCGAGACTTTTCTGTAAATTGAAATAATTTCCGGGGGTTTATTTACAAAAATCTGAATTTCGAGGACTTTTCTGTAAATCGGAGTTATTTCGGGGTGTTATTTGCAAAAAACCAAATTTTGGGGCGTTAAATATAAAAAATAAGTTTTTAGGGGTGTATTTGTAAAAATAACCGAGGGTAAAATTGAAATTTTTTGGAAAAATTTTGATTAAATAACAATCGAGGGGTGTGGGTAAATATTTTCAAAAATAGGGGTGTGGGTAATTCCGAAAATTATGGGGGGTTGTATGTAATTAAGGCTAATTACAGGGACTTATATGTAATTATCTCTTTATAAAATAAACAATCTACAAATATTGAGAATTTTAATAAGAATTGCAAGGTTAATAATAATATAAAGGGATAATTACCTATAAGTCCCTGTAATTAGCCTTAATTACCCACAACCCTCTGTAATTTCCGGAATTACCCGAATTACCCGCACCTCCTCATTTTCGAAAATATTTACCCACACACCCCCCCCCGATTGTTATTTAATCAAATTTTTTTCAAAAAATTCCGATTTTACCCCCGTTATTTTTATAATTAAACCCTTAAAAACTTATTTTTATATATTTAAGGCCCCGAAATTCGATTTTTTGTAAATAACACCCCGAAATTACTCCGATTTACAGACAAATCCCTGAAATTCGGATTTTTACAAATAACACCCCGAAATTATTCCGATTTACAGAAAAGTCGCTGAAATTCGACGGCGGCCGGAGTGGCGGCGAGCGGGCGGCGACGTCGGAGCCGGCGGCGGGAGCGGAGGCGGAGGCCGGCGCGCCGGCACGAGGGCGCGGACGGCCAAGGCACATGGGACGGACGCCGAGGCTGGCGTGCCTGCAGCGGGCACGGACAAACGCCGAGGCAGGCGTGCCGGCAACGGGCACGGATGGCCTCGGCCTCGACCTCCGTCCCCGGCCTCCGTCCGCACCCGCGTGCCAGGGACAGAGGCCCCCGCATGCCGGGGATAGAGGCCGCGCGCCGGCGAGGCCTTCGTCCCCGACCTCCGTCCCTGTTCAAGGCCTCGGCCTTCGTCCTCGGCACGCGGGTGCGGACGGAGGCCGAGGCCTTGGACGGGGATGGAGGTCGGGGACGGAGGCCCCCGCGTGCCGGAGAAGGAGGCCGAGGCCGAGGCCGTCCATGCTCGCTGCCGACGCGCCGGCCTCGGCGTCCGTCCCGCGTGTCGAGGTCGTCCGCACCCTCGTGCCCGCGCGCTAGCCTCGACCTCCATCCCCGGCTCACGGGCGCGGATGACCTCGACCTTGGCCGTCCGCGCCCTCGTGCAGGCCCGTCGGCCTCCGCCTCCGCTTCCGCCGCCAGCTCCGGCGTCTCCTCCCGCTCGCCGCCACTCTGGTCGCCGTCGAATTTTGGGGACTTTTCTGTAAATCTAAATAATTCGAGGTGTTATTTGCAAAAATCCGAATTTCGGGGACTTGTCTGTAAATCGGAGTAATTTCGGGGGTTATTTGCAAAAAATCAAATTTTGGGTCTTAAATATAAAAGAATAAGTTTTTAAGGGTTTAATTGTAAAAATAACGGGGGTAAAATCGAAATTTTTTGGAAAAAAATTTGATTAAATAACAATCTGGGGTTGTGGGTAAATATTTTCGAAAATGAGGGAGTGTGGGTAATTCCAGAAATTATGCGGGTTGTGGGTAATTAAGATTAATTACAAAGATTTATAGGTAATTACCCATAATATAAATCATAATATTATCTTTGAAGATGACCAATTATCTTCTTCAGAATTTACCAACGAAAATAAAAAATAACACCTATTTTTTTACCCCTTAGAGGTGATGAAGTAATGTCTTTTTTAGTTATTATCTATTATACTTGAAAGCTTATCATGATTATTTAAGATACATAATTTAATATAAAAAATTATTATTCATAAAAGTTATTTTAGAAATCGAGCAAAAATGAAAGTACACTAATAGCAATGACAAACTAGTTGAGATAGATAAAAAACAAAAATCAAACAACTAAATTCTTTCGACAAAGTCTAGTTGATTTTTATAATCAAATTCTATATTGAAAAGTTTTTAAAAAGAATACAACTATAACATGAAAAAATTCAAGTTTTGACTTGATGATAAGTAGTTTATAAGTAAATAAGTCTAATGTAAGATAACTAAATCTTTTTATAGGTTAAGTCAAAGTTGAATTCTAATTACAACTTACATTTGTTAGCATTGATACAACTATAGCCCAGAAATCATATCTTTTAGAATATTTGTCCAAGTTACAAATAATCATCTGTTGGAAAATTAAGATTGTGTCCTTTGATTTTGTTATTTATTATTTTTTTAATTTGATTTCTATCTCGGTCAAAATTAGGATTTATTTATAAGTTCAAATTTATTGCAATCCTACCTCAATATAAAATTCAAATTAAATCTTTTTATTTAAAATAAATTATCTAGAGTTTGAGTTTTATTTTAACCTATTCTAACTAAGATTCTAAATTTTTTTAGGGTTATACTTACAACTACAATGTTATAACGAAAAAAATTTTCTATCAATAATATCCTATTTTTTAGAGTATTATCTCTCTCTATCTTGCTTGTGGATTTAAATATTTATCATTGTGAGAATGTAGTGTAGTGATCTTCCCCGCTGCATCAATACATGTTCCATGTGGTCAAATCAAATCATGATATTACTTATTTTGATCTAAGTTCTCTAAAAATTAAGTACATAGGTTGGCACCAAGTTGAGTATGGAAAATTATTCTTGTATCTTATAGAAAGTAAAGAAGAACAAGGGACAGCTTATACAGGAGGATGACAATGGCGGTCAAGTAATTTTTAAGGGTGCGTTTGGTACGGGGTCAGGGCTAAGCTGACCCCGTCTAGACCAGATTATCTTCCAAACATAAAAAATTTGACCGCACTAACATTATTTTATTTATTTAAATTTTAACTATGTTTTGACTAAAATACCCTCACTTGATCTGAACGTCGGATCTCGATTCAACGGCTCAGATCGGGTAACAGCCGAATACCGTCACTTGATCTGAACCGTTGGATCTCGATCCGACGGCTCAGATCGATGAACAGTAAGCGAACACCGCGGCGGAGCTGCCCCCCCCCCCCCCCCCCCCGAGCTCGGTCGGTGGGCTCCGCGGGCAAGCTCGGCCGGCCGGCTCCGCAGGTGACCTCGGACGAGCTCGGGCGCCCAGCCTCCTGGGCTGAGTTCGGGCGGCCGGCTCCGGGCGCGAGCTTGGGCGGCGGGCTCCGCAGGTGACCTCGGGCAAGCTCGGGCGCCCAGCCTCCGGGGCCGAGCTCGGGCGGCGGGCGAGCTCGGGCGCTCGGGCTCCGCGGCCGAGCTCGGGCGGTCGGCTCCGCGCGCGAGCTCGGGCGGCCGGCTCCGCGCGCGATCTCCGCCAGAGAGGAAGATGAACAGTAATATGTACAGTACTCAACCGAGGGCATTTTAGTCAACAAAAAATTTTAACCATCTGTTAACCAGATCAAGGACCAAACGGGATTTACTTGACCGCATTAGCGTTTTACATTTTACCCCTTCTTTTAATCTTGACCTTGACCTTAACCCCGTACTAAACGGCCCTAAAGTTTCTCTAGTATTTCCATGATTTGCGGAGAAACTAATTAACCAATCAATATTTTATGCATTTCATCTTAAGATCAGATTAAATCAACGAGGACCTAGAAACGATATCACTACTTTTGACATAAGTAGAAACAAAAATTCGGCAAGTATGCAAAAAAGACCAACACAAACCATTGCATCTATTTCTTATTCGCAAGAAAGATCAGACTTCTGCCATTTCTGAGAATACGAATAAGTCATTTCACAATCACTGCAAGAAACTATTCAGTATCCAACCATCAAAACTTTTCGATACTTCTCTCCCAAGTCAGCCGACTCGCATTAGTCAACAAAGAAACAAACCCACCCAAGTCCAACCATTTTAGCAGAAGTAAACCAACATTTAACTCAAAGAACAAATCGGAGTGACAGTTACCATTTTACAGGCCATCAGCAAGAGCAACTTATCGACCCAGTGATCCACCGCCGATCTCCACTCCTCCATTATCCTCGGGCCGGCCACATCACCTGCCATCCTCTCAGAGAGTAGCCCATGGGTCTTCAAATCGGAGAGGATGGCGGCGAGCTCTGCAGGGGTCGGTGGTGGACGCTTCTCGTCTGGGACGCGGCCCCGGAGGAGGGATCGGAGCAGGCGGGGCTTCAGCCAAGGGTCGGTCATGCCGGCAAGAAATCCTGCGGCCACCATTGCAGACGACAAGGACGGCCGCCGCGGCGAGAGGGCCATTGGCTTCGCGAGTATCGGCACAAACGAAAAGGTAGGGTCGATTGACATTGGCGTCCTTTCATTTTGATCGCGAGGGCTTCCGATGTACACCATTGAGATTAGTGGCTACATCCAACGGTTAATATGTTCTTGAGATAAGATCATATTCCAACGGTGCAGATGTTCCAGTCGCGTAATCTCATCTTGACAACTTCAATCTCGGGGCAGCGACAGTTGGCATATTCGTTACGGCACTTAAGTTCAATCGCCTCGTGATCCGCACCGGCCCTTTTTGTTTCCCAGGGCTCCTCGGAGAAGAGTCCAAACTCTAAACCTCGCCGGTGGACATCTCGAGGCAAGACAACCCTCGAGATCACCGCCCCATTCCCCTTCTACGGCAACGCACGCGCGCCTACTCCTCCCGGCCCCGGGGCACGCATCCCTATGCATCGCGCTCCTTCTTCCTGCCCCTCCTCTTCCCCTCCTGTTCCCACTCACGGCTTCCCAAATTAGCAATTTTTCCACCGTTTTTCGATCTCCAGATCATTTGAAGGGCAAGAATTCGAATTGATGATTCCTACTAATTCGGCTGAGCTTCTAGCAAGTGATTTGTGATTTCTTTCTCTTTTTTCGCATTTATATGCTTATTTTTATTGCCGAATTTGGTAGATGGATGCAGATAAGAAGGGAGACTCCTCGAACGCTTCCAATGGAGGAATCTGCGAGAAAGATGGTAGCTTGGGGGCTGACGAGGGTTCTGTGGTTGGTATGAGGAGTGGTGACAAGTCTTCAGATGGAAAAGATGCATCTTTTGGATGTTGTTTGGAGAAAAATGAGGAGAGGGTGGAGGGGGGTTTTAGGAGTGAAGGCGATGCGGATACACTGATGACAATGATGAAGAAGGATGGGGATAGCTCTGGGAATGTGGAAAGGAAGAAGCAGAGCATTACCAGGACTTCAAGCTACCATGGGGTGACTAGGTGGTTACGAAATATGTGTGCTTTGACTGTTGTTCTTTGTTTGGGGCTATTAGAAATTGTGTTATTGAACTTGAATTTGATTTTGGTTTTTGGATATTCGGTGCTAAATCCATTGAACGCACATTTCAAGTTTCATTAATCGAGTTAACCAATAAACAATTTCTAAGGAAAGACTATGAGTGCAATTGTAGTTGGTGGGTGTATGTGTGTTTTATGGAATTGTTGGTGTTGTATGAAAGAAAACAAGCTGAAAATGGGCAATGTTTACTAACTGCAGGCACAGATGGACTGGGAAATATGAAGCTCATTTGTGGGATGGCACTATCAACATAGAAAACAGGAAGCGCAAAGGGAAGCAAGGTATTGGTTTATAAATTTCTTGAGTTTGATGCAAAATTTTCTTTTCTGGACTTAGAGGACTGATAAGGGCTGTTCGTTTGCCTTTTTTTTTTTTGTTTTCTTTCCTCAGTGAATAATTTTGAATCTACATTCTGTCATTTTTAGAGTTAGTTCATCAAGTTCAAATTTTTCTTGCTGTCCAGTTCACTTGTGATACAAGTTGGAAATTTGGCAAACTAGCATACTCTGCTCCATGCCATTTATCCTGATTTGACTGATAGAAGTTGTTTTATATTCTTTCATTAAAATTGGAATTGTTTTCTCCTCTTTACGACAGTAACTGGAATAAACATATACCAACAGATGACTGTCATTGAGTTTTGCAGGTGCTAGGATCAGATGATCCCTGTTGTTGATTAGATATTCTTCTTTGTGTTTTTTTGTTCTATTTGTGGATTTCTTGTCACTAATCAGTTGTTATTCTTTTTTGTCCTCACTGAAATGCTGCATCAGTTTACTTAGGTAAGCGTTATATGAAGAAAGACTCAATTTCAACCTAGCAATGCTTGAAAACCAGAGTTGTTTAAAGATGTCTCATGGAATTTTTTTTCAGGTGGTTATGATTCAGAGCAGAAAGCAGCAAGAGCTTATGACCTTGCAGCTCTGAAATACTGGGGTGCAAACTCTGCCACCAAATTAAATTTCCCGGTGAGCATTTTGTTTTATTCTTTCACCCTTGTGTATCAGTGCTTTGTATGACTTGAGACATCTCTGTAGATCTCAGTGTATGAAAATGAACTTGAAGAAATGCAGAATATGACCAAGGATGAGTGGATTCAATCTCTGAGAAGGTAGAATTTTGCCTCTGTGAATGGTCAGCTGATTCTGTTCTTTATATTACATGTAACTCTTCTTTTGATGTTGCTATGTACCAGGAGAAGCAGTTGTTTCTCAAGAGGAGTATCTGCTTACCGCGGAGTAACACGGTGAAGTTCCATTCATCATTCCATCTTGAGTATATTTTCAAAATATTAATTTGGTTTATTAAAGGTCTCTGGTTTAAACCACAGAAGGCAGAAAGATGGGCGATGGCAAGCTCGCTTGGGCTCTGTTGCAGGGACAAGGGATATCTATCTAGGAACATTCAGTAAGTTCTTATAATGCATGAACTCATATCCATTGTACTGATACTTACATATGGAATCATATATGAACTCAGAAACTGAGGAAGAAGCTGCAGTTGCGTATGATATTGCAGCTGTAGAGCTGCGTGGCCCGAATGCTGTGACCAACTTTGATATCAGTAACTACTTGGAAGGCGGCCTACGACGATTAGAAGGAGAAACTTGAAGATGTTGGTAGAGCTTATAAGATCAGCTTCTTGTACACAATGGACTTGAGCTTGATGCAAATTATAGTGGGATTTTTTTTGTAGTTTCAGTGAGGTTTTGAGTTTTTTGTTTAGCTGTCACTTGTAACTTAGTTCTGTATCTTTTGCTTTCTTTGGTATGAAATTCCTGTTTGTGTTTTGATCTTTATTATGGTTGGGTTTTTAGCAACTTATGTACCTGTGTCTCATTCGGAGTAAAATTTTCAGGTTCTTTTTGTTCCAGTTGATGGAAGCAAATTTTTGACTAAAATCTGTTTGTTTATCTGGAATTGAGGGGAAGTCGGGAGAAATCAAATTGTATGCTTCCGTTCGATTTTGGGTGTAGAAGTAAAGAGAAGGATGAGTGAAAAAGTGGATAAAAGTAAATTTGAATATATAGCTCATTTTTTACCTATGGGTAACGTAGATGAAAAATCAATTTTGGACGAAAGAATTAACCGAAGGAGCGAGAATCATTTCACTTCCACTGGCTTCCACTATTTCACTTGAAACAAACATTAAGCAAGCCGTAAAAAAAAAAACAGCAGGGGCTTATTTGTCATTTAAACGTTAAAAGAAGAAAGTTCGCTAATATTTTTATTATAGAAGGGTTTATAAACAAAAATCCCTCTCAAGCAAAAAGTCCCAGCACAGGACTTCATCCTGATCCGTGCCTCAAGATTCGTGGCCTTCACGTGACGCAATGGATGTTTGCCAGCTAGCAGAAGTGCAGCCCTCGAGGCACGCGCAGCCCCGGCAGGGTCATCGCCCCTTGAATCCACATCAATCCCAGTCCCATTCTCTTCGATGTAAACCCTCCTTTTTCACCCTTTTCCGACAAATCGCCGTTACGGACCCTAAAAGGCCGCCAAATTTTCATCTTTTTCGTCTAATTCCCCTTCAAATCTAATCCCTGGGCATTTAGATTTTAACCTGAATTTGGAGTTTTAGTCTCATTTCCTGCTTTTCAGCTTGGTGGAATTGTTTTAATTTATCTCAAGGAATTTTGGTGTTGGATTTAGTGGAGTCCAGTAATTAGGGTTTTGAAGCAATGAGTGAATCGAGGGTTTGCTCAGATCCATTGGAAGCTCCAAATATGGAGAAGGATCCCGGTGCCAAGCCCGTGTTGCCCTCCTTAAATGACGACGACGACGGAGAATCGCGAGAAATCGCTGCCATGGATGCAGCTTCTATGCGGGACGGTGATTCCGAGAAGAAAGCTGGTCACTTGGCGCCAGATCGGAAGAAAGGTGATGAATTGGAAGCGCCTGAATCCAGTGAAGCGCTGAAACCGCAGGTATTGGATCCCTGGGACATTGTTTTGGTGAGTGATGTGTCTGTGGAGAAGAAAGGCGATGGTTTGGAGGCGTCTGTGGATAAGAAGGAGGAGAGGAAGGTCGGGGCTCTTGTTGCCGCGGCAATGAAGAAGTATTCCGCCCCGAGGTCCTCGAGCTATCACGGAGTTACTAAGTGAGTTCATGAAGAGAATTCATGTTTGTTGGAGACACTGAAATTGAATGGTTGAGTTGGTTTTGATGGTGGGGGTTATGTTGGACTGCAGGCTGAAATGGAGTGGCAAGTTTGAGGCGCATCTATGGGATAACACCAGCCATGTCGAGGGGCGAAAGAGGAAAGGCAAACATGGTAAGGAACAATTAAACTGTATTTTTTGCCTATATCTGAATTTGTAGATGAACCACTTTTTGATCAAGCTGCAAAAATTATTTGAATGTTATGTGTTATCTCGATATGAAGTATGATAGAGAAATCATAATAGCACCGTCTTCAAAGATTTTTTTTATGCATAAATCAGCATGCCATCATGTAGGAGTTGCTAACAAATTGGTTTGTAGTTCAGTTGACTATTTCTGCATGAGCGTTGAGTGAGCAATTGGAGCATGATATTGGACCATTGTGTTTTGATGCCTATTAGGGTTCTTAATCTTCTGAAGATTGATGTCATTTTAATATCTCTTTGTGGCTATCAATGTCAAGTAGTCTAGGTTAAACTTTATTTGCAGCTTATTGCCAATCATTTTGTTCACTACCTTTACCTGTATGCTGAAAACAGCGAGAAATAGTAAAAGTTTGTGGAGCTGTTGTGGACGATCCATTCTTTCATTATTTGGATACCTGTTAACAAGGAAATTTCTGTGTCCTGGGTGATTTAGCGGAAGTTTTTTCAAAGAATAAAAGATAGAAAACATTAATGGAAATGGGAAATCGTGGTACTTCATGTGCTTGAAATTCAAAACCGATTATAGTTTTCAGAAGCTTGTTATATGGCTACTTTTGGCAGCAATGGAGAACATCATCGAAAGAGCAATTGCTTCCTTTGCACCATAACGAGGTTTGATATAGTCAAAATCCTTGAAATCATCACAAAGTGTGATATTTCTAATTATTGTTCTTTGACTACGGTGACTGCATTGTGGCATAGACTTGTGGTTGCTCTCACTTAAACAAGTCCTATTATCCTTGCCAACACTTATTTTCAATTTGGTTGCTCATTTGGATGGACTGCCCAGAGTTTTCAGTCGAAGGAACCCTGCTATGGGAATTTGAATTTCAGTATTTTTTAGAAGCAGATAGTTTCTATGATAGATATGAGCATTAGGAAGCATAAAACTATGCCAACAACAATTTAGATACAAATTCACATTCAGGAAAAACCAAGTTTTCATTGTTTCTAGTAATCATGAATAAATAAAAGAACATGCTCAATACAAACAAAGTGTGTTTCTTTGGACTTATCCAAACCACTTTTAGTTTCTTATTTTAATAATGTGAATAACATCCTTCAGACTTGTATAGATTTTGGGACTGATATAGTTTTGATTAAGCATTTGAGAGGGTAGCGTCTTTCTTCTGGTGGATCCATGTCTGGCAATGTTGTCTCTGTATTCTTTCATATATTTCACTTGTTTCCTCATTATTGAGAAATTATTTTAACTTTTTTTGGTCTGTCATTACTTCCTGTGACTGCTTGGTGGTTGGATTTGTTGCTTGCTGTTGCGGTGGCTTGATGCATCAGTATATTTAGGTAAGCATTTCTGATTATGATTTGGCGTCACTTAGGTTGATTTGGACGAAGGACTTTCTTATGATGGTTGGAACTCATCCAGGTAGCTATGAGTCCGAGGAACAGGCTGCACGGTCCCATGATCTTGCAGCCCTTAAATACTTTGGTCCACGGCCAAATCCTAAACTAAACTTCCCTGTAAGATGACCTAAGACACTGCTCTTACTTCTCTGACTTTATTCATTCATTCATTCATTTGATGGCATGAGGCACAGATTACAGAGTACGAGAAAGAACTGGAGATAATGGAGAAAATGTCTCATGAGGAGTTTGTTGCTTATGTGAGGAGGTAGGCAGGAGTGATAACTAATTCATAAAATTTTTAATTAGGTCATTGACGAAGTACTTAAGTTTTTTTTCCCGTTTGTATTTCTTGTGGCAGACAAAGTAGTTGTTTCTCACGAGGAGCCTCAGTTTACAGAGGAGTAACAAGGTGGTCCTTCAAGCATATTGATCTAATAAAGGGCTGCCATTCATCCTTTATATTTTGCTTGGAATCTAATGCTAAAGAAACCTAACCAAATTCTTATGTTAATCTATGGCATTTCTGTTCCAGAAGGCGGAAAGATGGGAAATGGCAAGCTAGGATAGGTCGGGTAGGTGAAAGCAGGGATGCCAAGGACATCTACCTTGGAACCTTTGGTAAGCATTTGCTACCATTATATTCCACATCCTTAGAATAGTAACACAATTACTGAAGGGGAAAAAAAAATCAGATACGGAGGAAGAAGCCGCACAAGCATATGATATAGCGGCTATTGAGTTGCGGGGAGCACATGCAGTGACAAATTTTGATATCAGTAATTACTACGAGGGCGGAACACTAAAGCGATTGGAAGGGGCCTACAAGCAAGAGAGTTGATGCCCAAATTTTGTTCCCTTCTCTTCAGCTCAATTGTGCAATTGCTTGGGTGGTCACTTGTATATTAAGGAATTCCATTAGGTTGGGTCACTGAACTTAATGTAAAATCCTTTGTATTGGTTGTGAAAATGAGTTATTGTTGTTGTATGAGCCTATAGTTTTCTGCTCTCTCCTATGTCCTATTGAGCTATGGTAACGACTACTGATTTAGTGGAATACCGACAGTTGATCAGGCGAGTCCCAATCAATTGAGAATAACTTGTCCATGGAAAATATTTATTCTTGGAATTTTTACACACGGTTCTTTGCAATTTGCTCTATTTACGAGTGATTTTGATATTCTCCTACAATCTTTTCCTTTTCTAATCTTATAACCTACAATCTCTTCGTTGAATCTTAATCAAAATTGAAATAAAAAATTTCACATTTACCCTTAAACTAATTTTTGCGTAAGTATTCAATTTTTTAAAAAATTATATAAAAATTCTGGCTTTATTAAAAATTTATTAAAAAATCCCTTTTAAAAGAATCTTACAATAAGTCTTCATTTTAATTAAAATTTTAAAAAACCCATAATTTATTAAAAAATTATAGAAAATTCCTTAATTTTATTAAATTTACAAAAAAATATTTTTTTTTATAAATATGTAAAAAACCCTCATTTTTTAAAATTACAAAAAAAAATCTTGTTTTCCAAAAAATTTATAAAACCCCCTCATTTTCAAGAAAATTACAAAAAAGGCATATCAATTTTCAAAATTTATAGAAAAGTCCTTTCTTAAAGTCTTGCATTAAAGTCCTCATTATATTAAAAATTTGGAGAAAAGCTCTCAAATTTTTTTTTAAAATGTAAAAAAACCCCTTAATTTCCTAAAAATTTACAAAAAAATTATTATTCTTCCAAATTTGCAGAAAATATTTAAAAATTTACAAAAAAAACCTTTTTTCCTAAAAATCATCCAAAAAACTTTGATATTTTTATGAAACCAATATCTTTTGTGCAAATTTTTTTACAGATAATGAGGACTTTTCCATAAATATTTAACAAACCAAGGGCTTTTATGCAAATAATTTTCTGAAAAATGAGGATTTTCTATGAATTTTTAAGAAACTAAGGGTTTTTGGGCAAACTATTTTGGAAATTTACAAAAAAGTAATCACTAATCTGCATATGTTTATGAAAACATGCACTTTTTGTAAAATATTTTTGAAAATTAACACTTTTTCATAAACTATTAAGGATTTAATGATTTGTTATAGATTTGTAAGAAAAGGACTTTTCTATAAATTTTTATAAATTTAGATGTTTTTGGTAAATTTTCAAGAAGACAATGACTTTTTTGTAATTTTTCATGAAACGAGGACTTTTGTATAAATTTTTAAGAAAATGAGTCTTTTATACAAGACTTCAAAAAAATTTTGATTGCTTTTTTGTAAATTTTTAAAAAATAATTTTCTGTAAATTTTTAAAATTATGTAGACTTCTCTGTAAATTTTCAACAACGTGAGGGAGTTTCTGTAGATTTTTTTAAAAGAGGATTTTTATGTAAATTTTTAATAAAATGAAGACTTTTATCCAAAAGTTTAAGAAATGAGGATTTTTTTTGTAATTTTTTGAAAACGGAAATTTGTTGCAAGTTTTCTGAAAAACAAGACTTTTCTGTAATTTTTGAAAATGAGGATTTTTGCATATTTTAAGCTCCCTTACATTTTTGCAAATTTTAATGAAATTAAGGACTTTTCTACAATTTTTTTAATAAAATATAGGCTTTTGTAAATTTTTAATGAAAATGAAAACTTTTTTTGTAAGATTTCAAAAAAGGGGGGTTTTTTTTTATAAACTTTAACTGAAAATCTATATATAAATTTTTGAAAATTGAGTACTTAGATAAAAATTGACTAAAGGGTAAAAGTGAAATTTTTTATTTAAATTTTTATTAAAATTCAATAAAAGGATTGTAGGTTGCAAAATTAAATAAAGAAGAAATTATATGTAAATACCAAAATGTCAGAAGTTGCTCGTAAATAGAGCAAATCACAAGGCGTTGTGCGTGAAAATCCCTTTATTCCTTTACTATTGGGACTATGCTCAAGTTGGCAATATTTGTTCAGTTTTAGGTCTGGAATTCTTAACCTACGCTTCAAGCGTCTGGGCTTGGGTGGGACAGCGATGTTTGAACCTAGCCAACCTGCTTAAATGCAGAAATCTTGCAGGTCCTGTTTGATCTTTTTTTTAAAAAAAAAAAATTCACTAGTCTTCAAGCTGCCTTCAACTTGAGATACTTGAACCAAAAAATTTTTCTTTCACCCATCCTTCAAAAGAAACTGAACTATATACGGTGTTCTATCATAGCGCACCCTCCTCTTCTTTCAAAATCGTGAGTTTAATCCCAATGATCTGTTTTTGTGAAAATTGCAGGCTCGCCCTTTAGGATTGTGGGAAGCTCCGGCTGTTGGACAGAGACTCCAAAAAATAAAAATAAAAACTAAAACAACCAACAAAAACAGGAAACTAAAAGAAAAAACATTCAGCATCCAGTCACCTCTGATAAAAGTTGAACAATCAAGAGGCAGAGCGCCAAGATTTTGAGGACATCATCAAAAACAGAATACACAAGCGGGTAAACTTTGGACCTATATACAAAGGCTGAACAATGAATAATTTTGTGAAGTGTGTTACAAATTATAAAGTAGCACTGCAACGGATTCTCTGCTTGGAGATGTTTCAATTCTCAGAGCAACGAAGAGGAAATCTACGCACCTTCATTCTTCCATTCAATGCCAGTGCCAGGACATCGTATTCCTCGACAAACCACAGCTCCGACACATGAGCCTGCAGTTAAGTGCCAGTTATAACTCATTAGATATAACTAAGCACAAAAACAAGGAATTGACAAGATTTTCAGCAAGACTATGATTCTTCAATAGAATCTGGGAGTAAAAAGGAACAGAAGCATGTACCATCAATACATTGTTAACAGTCTCCAAACCAGACCAATAGCAACGAAGCTGATGCCAATAAACATGATGAACATACAAGGGCTACTCCCACATTAATCATACAAATCATTAGGAAGTAACTTGATAATCACCATAAATTAGGCATGTACACAAGCTTGTTCTATTGTTGAAACTACTAAAACATGGTGCCCCCGCAGGTAGTTGACGAGAAGCCCATTCATGTCGAATTAGTAGGAAAAAGCAATCAGGGAACTATTCTAAGATTGTCACTCTAAATAAATTCATAAATCCACATTGTTATGCATGAAAAATAAAAATAAAAATAACACCAGAAGTACCTTGACACCATGAATCTTATTATTGATACGACCAACCAGTTCATGAAAAAATTCCAGTTGATCAGAGGGTTTCTTCACCTTAAAGACAACTCAGCATTAGATACTTCAAGAGATGATCTTCATAAACTGAGAAAATAAACTGCTACACATATTTACTTAAAAAAAGCTGATTGCACGATCTTATAAGCAGAAAATAAGAGCAAAAAGGCATACATGGATATACATATGACTTGAATACACAACCATAATATGGGTCAGGCACATTATTCATAAATTAAACAAGTCACATGCCTATTATATGTTTTTTTTGAACTTGCAATGTAGAATGTAATATATCCACTTATTGTTAATGCTCAATTTTTAGGGCAATTTTATTAATACAGTTTCCAAGTACTCCTCAACATGGCCAGGTTCCTTCCATTACAAGAATATCTGGGAAATAGCCCTTCAAAGCAAGTATTGCTGAACTCAAAATTGCTAAACTTGGGTTGATCATTCATTCACTTCAATGGATATAGAATTACAACCTAAAGTACATAACCAAATATTTGCTCATGTGAAAATGCACTAAATAAAACCTTGTGTTAAAATAAGACAGTCAAAAGAGACAATACCTCCAATGAAACCTTTGGAGATCCCAAAAGCCTTGCGAAGGAAGTGTGCAATATAAGAGGATCATACTGTACCAATGCAACAAGAGATGAAATAAATAAGACAAAACAAACTTGACAAATAATTTTCTAAAAAAATAAATGCCATTATTCGCATTTGAGTAGAAAATGATATTGCTAGGAAAGAAAGTTATATATCTTACCAGTTGTTTTTCAGGCGCATGTGGAAGTGCATCTTTTAACATTTTCCTAATTGTCATTGGATCTGTGCCAGAGGTCACCTGGAATGAAAGGCAAAAAATAAAGAATAACAGTAGAATTTTAAGAAGCAAGACAATAATATCAAAACCAGTAGTTGAATAATAATAATCACTAAATGTGACATGAAGTTAATTATTCGCATACTAAACATCATGAGAAATATCATTTTGTTAGCCAATAATGCATGGAAGACTCTGCAAGGTCAATAATATGGTGTCTACATACAGATAGCACTATAGAATACATATAATGACAGACAGATTACCTAAAATTAGGTAACATGTGCAAACTAAATAATGCAGGCAGTCTATGACAACATGCAATGCACATCATACCCTTTGGTCTACAAGGCACATAATTGATCAGCAAAAAATCAGGGTTATAGAAGACCGATAAATAAACATGTTCCACTGATACAGATTTCACATTCATGGTTCACAAGCCAGTAAATCATGAAACATCCATGGGTACATTATCACGATACACAAGTGTCCAAAGATGCATAGCTTTTGATTCTCAACCTGTGAGCACTGGCGAATAAACTATAGTTTAAGGTACAAAAATAGCAAAATCAAGCACAATGAACACATCATTGGGCTCTCAGATGCCACCTTGTTCTAGGGCTGAGGAGATCTCAAGTCTGGCTTCAATTTTTAACTCAAATATTGGGGCATTTTTCCATGTCATGCTCCACCATGTCCCTTGGCTATGCTAATTCTTCTTCTTCTTTTTATTCTTGTGGTTAGGGTACTGCCTGCTAGCTCTATACCCAAAACTGAGCATGATTTTTCTCGCCCAGGAAGAGCCACCCAATTACAGCCCTTAAAGCAGAAGGGCATGTTGTACAAACACTATAACGTTAACAAGGATATTGGGTATGGCAAGTACTTCATTGATACTGTGACAATACATGTACAAAAGAATATGGCTAGATCAGTTGGTGGATATTCTTCTTGCTTAATGTTTTATGCAGGAAGGATGCATACATACAAAAAGGAGAAAAAGTGTTGGTCACTTGTGTTTTAGTTGAGAGATCAAAGCAACTCTTGTCTGGTGTCAATTAAGAGCTTTAAGAGATATAAGGTTTACTTGCAAATTGAGCAGCTAGTAATTGGCAAACAGAATGAACAAAGAATATTGTCCACAAATCATTGGGAAACTCTAGCTGCTATAACATTTTAAGAAGTGTCAAAACAAGTAATACAAGTGATGAAAGAGCAAACCAGAGGTTATACAGGTGAACCTGCCAACATCCTAGAAGCACTCCGGTTGACGTTAGTATCACCCTATCCAGGACGATATCAAGGGGACAAATGCTATCTGCAACAGCTTTCACAGCACTAACCTCAGCTTCAATCTCCAGGAACATGAAACATAACATCAGTACCATAACAAATAATGACTCGTACTGCTAAACTACCTAAAATGTTCCTGCATACCTCATTCTCGGTGGCAACGACAGGGTTAACATGATGGGAGGCATGAAACATACTGAAATGGTACATGCTTGAATTCTGAAGCCAGATAACTACACAAGACAACATCAGACAAAATTAAATAAGCAAATAGAGCAAAAGAATTGGAAGGCCTGGAAATCCAATCAATTATTTATGTGATGGAACTATACAAAAAGTCAAAGGCGCTACCTTTATCAAAATAGGGCAGAAAGACTTCGCTCACAGCCTTCCTGCTTAAAACCAAAAACAAAGTAAGCATGAAAGCTTAATCCAATGCTAATGAAACATAACTATCAAGTGAATTCAATACATATAGCTCAGTAGAATTTCTTTTGTGCTGTTTCAAACATTCCAAACAGATTACATATTACAAATAACAAATAACAAATAACAAATCTATGGAAATAAGGTCACAAGATGATAAAGAAAGGAGAAAATTACGAGATCGGCTCAGAAAATTCTGGATTCAAGTAAAGCACCGTCGCCCGAACCGGAGGATCCGCAGCCTAAAATAACAAACAAAAATAAAAATAAAAATTTAGAGGAAAATTCAAAATCCATCCAAGAAAAACCGAAAATGGATCCACAAACCTTAAGCTTTGGCGTCACAACCCCGCCGTTCGAATCGAAGAGATCGGAGAGAGACAGCGACTGCGAGGTCTCCCCGGCCTTGAGGAACGCCGGACCGCGCTCGTTCAGGTCCCGAGACATCCGGTCGTACAACTTCGACCGACGATCCGCGACCGACGCCGGCGAATCTGATTCTGGCGCCAAAAGAGGGTAAAAAAATGGGGAAAATCGAGGAGATTGATCGGAATCAAGGAGATCCGGGGAGGATTACCGGGATCGGAGTGGTCCATGGCGACTCGGAAGACGAGGAAGAAGAGGAGCGCGGACGAGATCCAGACCGCGGCGGCAGCTCTCCCACTGCTGCACCGATTTCGAATCCTCGCCATGGACAGATTCTAAGAATTTTCTAGTGTGCCGTGGGCTTCAGAGGAAAAATTCACCGTGTGCTGACGTGGCAAATAATGTCGTCTCGAATCTCGATATAATGGGTGATTTGCAGATAAGCCCAATGCATTGTCGAAATTGCATAAAAAGACTCGTAGGTCCCTTTTGATTTAAATAATAATAATAATAATCTCATTTTCGTGTCTTCAGTTTAATTTTAATTTAATTTTAATTCAATTTGAGACTAAATATACGGACTGAAAGACAGATCATTTCAAATTAAATGGTCCCCTTAGTTTTCATATTTGCAAACAACACCCTACTGTTAAAATTTTAGATTGAGACCTTATTGCTAAACTTTCTTGTGATAAAATATTAAAATTAATTAATTAGTGTGATCAAATATAACGATTAAATTTTTTGTGATTACAACAAAAATAGTGATTACATATAATTATACTAGTTAATATTTTACCAAACAGAATTTTAGAAATTCAATTTTAGCCTCCTTTTTTATGCTTATTATATCATGGTCCAGCCTTAAAATAACAGTAAAAATTTAACTATTAAATTAAGGATCACTTACAATTAAAGGGGAATATTCGAGGTTAATTACAGTAAAACCACCTAATGAGTATTAGTGTCTGTCTCATTCTCTGGTATTTATTTGGAAAATTGAAACATAAATCAATAAAATACACGAGTCGCATGTCTTTGTACATTGTTGCGGGCCTCGAGTTGCGCAAGTCATGGTCGCTCTCATTTGTTGCGTTTTAATGGGCCATCTGGGCCAAGCCAGCCCTGAAGCCCAAAAATAGAGATTGCTAAGCAGTAATTTATTTTATTTCTATTTTTTGGGTGATTTGACATGAAAATTATTATTGTGTTAATAGGTTTATAGTTTTTCATGCAGCTAAAAATCCGAAAGTAACTATATTTCCTTTTTTTTTTCCATGCGGACAAACAAGTGACCTCTCCAGCAATGCAGTCCAGCCTTGGGATTAGGCCACTCAAGTGATGATCAAAATCCTACCCTGAGATTAATTGCTTGTTGGCTTATCTTGAATTGATTTGGTATTGATTACCATGACAAATCAACAAAATCATGAAGTTGATGACCATTCTCTCAGACACAATAGAAAGTGACATGCAATTGTAGGTAGAGATTGAGAATGCGATGCTGCTGGTGAGATTCTCATCAAGTCATCGACTATTTGGGTACCAAGTTCAAATTCAATGATTGGAGGCATTTGCACCTCGGCCTTACATGCACGCCCTCATGCTCAAAGAGCTTCCAAGCTGTAGAGCTAGCTCATCAGTAAAATCAATGGAGCTATCTGTAAATATCCCCAATAAGTTTCCTTGAGAGCGTGTTCAGTTCGGGAATTACAAAAACGATCTTGGCCCTTGAATCTGCACGTGTCCAAAGAATACACATTTGAATAGATTTCTAATACATCGACGTCAACAATGCAAGAAAGCTCCAATGTCATATCAAGAGCCAAAAAAGGGGAATAGTTTCAATGAACCATCTCCAAAAGTGATATCACTTTTCTCGCAAACATGGTGTTCTACTGTAACTATTTTTTCGATGGAATGCTAAACTTTGCATTACCGAATGAGCCATCTCCTCTCTCTCTCTCAAAGCGATCATTTTGAGACAAAGAGGTACTGATGGGATGAGCCCCTGGGGATGAACAAATGTCCCCTTCCCTTTTAAGAAAGAAACCCAAGGAGTAAACAAGCCCCAAGAGTAAATCCCATATGTGGCGGTGTCCATCACATTTTGGCATTAACATGCGACAGCTCTAGTATGGGAACAGAACAACCGACAAGCCAAGCATGGTGTTGTGCTCATTTGGCCCTCTTGATCATCGCATCTGGCAAAGGATGAGAGCCCACAACATCAAACACAAGCCCGAAAATAAAAAAGGAAACACCCAAAAATAACTTGTTTGAAAGGTTGATCTGAGTATATTAAAACTGTCAACAGGCGGGAGATATAATCTTTTTTCTGATTTGGTCTTTGATAAACAATAGAGACAAAAGGTGATTGAAGCCCGCTACAAGTGCCATGAGACACCACTGATGAGACTGCACTGTGTGTGCTAAACTCAAACTTCGATCCTACATATCTCGCTAATCATCCAAAATGATGTTTTTACCATTGTACTTTAGTAATTTGACACTGATGTGCTCATCAATTGGGGTATCATCATCTTTTTCAGTGTGGTATCTTCTTATCTCTTCACTGTCCTCTCTCTCTCTTTGGCATCCAAAGTCTATGGAGATGTTAAAAGAAGAATGGATATGATCATTGGATGACAACACTTAACATAAATCAAAGACTCATCAGCACCAGCTCAAAAACAAAAGAGAAGCCAGCCAAACACATCAAGGACCAACTCATTGTGACCGTCTCAAAACCCTAAAAAGAACCCCCTTCCTCCCTCCTCCTTCATCTCTTTCCGCTCACTGTACTCATCAAAGAATGGCCTGCTTGGTTGTATTTCAGGAAGCATATCTCTCTATATTCAACAAATATAACAAGAAATAAAGTTGAGAAATCCAAAAAAAGGAAGAAAAATGATCGAGAAGATAATGGAACATTGATCGATCAACAAACTCATGCATGGGCGAGGAGAGAGATCACCGGACCTACGAATCGCTCGGCTCGCCGCAGCCATGCGGCTGCTGAGACCCCGCCCCTGAATGTGCCACCTCTCCACTGCCGCCCCCGCCACCGGTGAATGGGCGATACGTGTTGAGAGCAGCAAGAATGCCCATATGCCCTTCTCCACCGCCACAGACACTGGTCCCGAGCCCGAGCTGCTGGCTTGGCAGCAGAGCCATCGGCGCAGGGAAGTTCATGAAATGTAACCCGCTAGAGATCGGGCTTCTGAACATCGTCGTGCCTCCACTACTGCCGCCGCCGCTGCCGGTTACGGAAGCAAACGGCCAGATTGAGTCGCCACCTTGGATTTGGCTCGGAGGGTTTGTTACCATCCAGAGCGTCGCAGGCGGTACTTGCCCGTGGCTGCTGCTGATGCAGCTCTGGCTGTAGCTCGCCATTTGCTGGCGCTGGTGGTGGTGCTGCTGCTGTTGAAGAGTATTCGATTCTTGATCTTGCTCCCACCGGCGCTTGCGCGCGTTGGCGAAGTCTGGATCGGCGTGGAAGCTAAGCATGCTGGCGGAAGGGCCTTCGGAAGGTATGGCGCGGGTGAGATAGTGTGGAGTATTGGCTCCAGTTGGGAAGAAGCCTGCGGCGGCGGAGGAGCGGAGATGGGAGGGGGCGGAGAGGGAGGAACCGGAGCTGCGCGTGGAGATGTTGAGGGAGGCGAAGTTGGCGGGGATGGTGCCGGTGCCGGTGGCGGCGATGACAGAAGGCTCGGCCTGCTGGAGGAGCCACTCGATGGTTTCGCCGTCGGACTTGTGGCCGAGCTCGCGGGTGAGCTGGAAGACGCGGGCGGCGCAGAGGGCTGGCATGCGGATGCGCCGCCCGCGGCCGTCCACCTTGGTGTGGCGGTCCTTGGTCGACGACCGCTTCGGAGGGGGCTTCTTGGCTCGGGGGTCGAAGGGGATGGCCTGATTGGCTTCTGTGGTAGTGATGGCGAGCGACGGGTAGCCGGAGCTGGAGGAGGCGTCCGCGTCGGCGTCTTCCTTCTTCTCGAGGAGCTGTAGAGCGAAGTTGGGACGTCGGGCTCCGCCGCCTTCACCTCCGTCCATGGTGGTGCTCAGACCATGGTAGGTGGTTATGAGCACAGTGATCTCTAGGGTTCCTGCTGTCTGCAGAAGAATAAGAAGAAGAAGAAGAAGAAGAAGAAGAAGAAGAATAAGAAGAATAAGAAGAAGGGGGGTCGAGAACTAGGGTTTGATGAGAAAGATCAAAGAAGAATAAATTGTATGGTTTTTAGAGAAGTAAATTTTCACTGTTTTGTGCGTGTTGTGTGTGGAGAGGAAGAGACCTAATTCAAATTTTGCTGAGGAAGGGGAAGAGCATACAGATAGGTAGATGGATGGAGGAGAGAGAGATGGAACTATAGTAAGGAAGTTGTAGGGCAGCCTCCCAGTGGCATATTAATATGTGCAAGAGAGAGAGAGAGATGTTTAAACTTTAAACAATTTGAAGGATTATTCCCATACTGATGCGTGTGTGGGTCGGAGAGCAGGAGGGTGGCATGATTGCCATTAGAGAGAGAGAGAGAGAGGAGATCCAGATCATTGGTTAGGACACGAGAAGAGAGAGAAATAGATGGCGAGACTCGTGCTTGTATCATTGACTTGGAAGTCCATTTGTCTTCAAACTTAGATAAACATGTAGGGTTAACTTGGGTTAGCTTTTGTTTGACTTGAATCAAGTTGAAGATAGGTTTAATCCAAGCTAATCTAAAAGGGAAAGCTAGCTAATTTTACATTTCTTAAACAGTTACTCAAGCCAACCTTGTTTGCATGGTATGTTGTGATTGACCAAAAATATTGAATAGCTTCAATTAATCTTAACTAAGATTTCGTTTTTACATCAAACAAATCCTGACGAGCGATTCTTTTTTTTTTAGGTAATAAGAAAGACAAGTGTAGGAGAACAAGAGAAAAAGAAAGCTTTAAGCAACAAATAGAATGAGTGGACATGCCTGCTTTGTTACAAGCTTTGTTTTTTATTTTGGCCCCCATGTTTCCTTTTAATTTTGCTTTTAGTGTGGTTGGGCAGTCACTTGGCTCAGAGTCCACGTGCGGTCTCTTTATCATTCAATCCATAAAGACAGGTGGTGGCATGATGTGGGTCCCGCGCCTTCTAAGTCAGAAAAACAAAACCTTAGGGTTCCAAACAAATCTTTTTTTGCGCCCTTAATTCCTTGTCTTTTTACCATTTAATGATAATTAAAATTTTTTGCATATACACCCCTATAAAATACAAAAGGTACAATAAATAAGTCCAAATTGAAAATGATTAAACGAAAATAGTATGTAGCTCAGGGGTTACATGCAAAAAAGCCAGTATTTTATGTATATGATCCAGTGGAAATGAATGTAGCTCAGGGGGCTATGCATAAATATGATTTGAGTTAACTAGTATTCCCCAAATCTGGCCTGCATATCGTGGCTCAGGTGTGCATGTGTGGGTTACTTTTTATAGGCACATGACATTTATTACCATGTGGTAAATTTTGTTGAAAACGCCAACGTCTGCTGTTTCTCTCTTTGTATCTTTCCTTGTGTACTATGCCTCTTACTCTCCACTTGAATGTTTTCACCTGAGACCTTTAAGAGATTGCATTCACTGCCTTGTGTCCTCGTATAAAAAGTACAAGCATAAGTGGTTTTACATATATGCCCATGTAATATGAGAAATTCTCTTGTACCAATTATTCCTTTTTTGATCCAAAATTTAGTTCAGTCAAATTGACCATCTTGACCATTGTGTTCAGGAATAAATCCTGAGTTCAAACTCTAGACGTACGTAATAGCTAAATTAGCGGTTATTTGATTGTTAAATATGAAGGAAAAATCACTTTCTTATATTTTAAATTTATTTTTAGAAGTTATATATTTATGACATTTATTTGGACGAAGATATATTTTAAGAATATAATTATTAAGATGCATAATATTATTTATTTAATTTTTTCATAAATAAATTTTTTAATATATATTATCATTATAATTTAAAACATTCTTATATTTATTTTTATATGTTATTTAATATAAAAAATACCAAAATAAAATTGAGTTTATTTTAAATTTTTGAATCAAAATGGTTGAAAGTGGATTAATTTTCGAATAGTCACCCGTAAACAATCGAATATAAAAAATGAATTAAAATAATCTCATTTTCAATCTTTTTTTTTTTACTTTTGAAAAAACAAATGCATATTTTTTATTGAATCAGATTTATTAAATCTGGCCAATTTTATTATTTAAAAAGAGGGTGAAAAAGAGTGGATAGCCCTGAATATTGGCACTAAAAGAAATATGTAAAAAAACACTCCGATTGCTGAAATTAATGCTTCTCAATTTAAGCTTAAGTTAGAATCTCGGACACAGTTTGGTTTGAAATCAGGATAAAAATAAACTTATTTTAGATTTTTTTTCTTACAAAATTAATATTATTTATTTTTACATCATTATTAAATTAAACTATTATAAAAAAATTAAGTAGTTTTTTTTAATTTTAAATTATTATAGGATAAATTTTAATAAAAATATATTAATTTATAAAAGTGATTAGTTAATTTTTTTATTTTAAATTTCGTACTGATTTCGAATCAAATCGTACATTGTAATCCAACGTGTAGGACCCTGTTAGGTGTCCAATCGAGTTCAAACATTTACTTAGGTGACTCTTGAGCAACCAATTTGTTAGCCAAATTTGTGTGGATTGACGACGAGAATGTTCTGAGACTTTCAACAAAAGATCAAAACACATCTCACCCAAACCGAAGGGTGGCTTGGAGTCATCCTCTAGTTTCAGATATAACCAAATCGAGCTAAGCCGAGGCATGCAATCTATTTTTTGGACAAAAACAAGTTTGATATGTCATTTTAGGTCATATTTTTTGGACAAAAACCTAATAGTCAAGTTTCAGGCTCGGGCGAGCTCCGCGGGTGACCTCGGGCGAGCTCGGGCGCCCAGCCTTCGGGGGCGAGCTCTTGCGGCGGGCGAGCTCGGGCGCCTGGGCTTCGCGGCCGAGCTCGGGGGGTCAGCTCCGCGCGCGAGCTCGGGCTGCCGGCTTCGTACGCGATCTCCGCTAGAGAAGAAGATGAACAGTAATATGTACAGTACTCTACCGAGGGCATTGTAGTCAATAAAAAATTTTAACCATCTGTTAACCAGATCAGGGACCAAACGGGATTTAATTGACCGCATTAGCGTTTTAAATTTTACCCCTTTTTTTAATCTTGACCTTGACCTTGACCCCGTACCAAACGGGCCCTAATAGTCAAGTTTCGGGCTCGGGCTTGCCTTGACCTAAGCCCGGATTGACCTTTTTAGAGATAAGAAATGACCAAAATTCTAAAAACTCGTTTTGTTTTATCGACCTAACTCACAAATTCTAAAAATAATAAAATTTGATAATTCTCAAATAAAATTTCAAAAAATTTAAAATTTCAGAAAACAAAGTAGGACCTGAGAAGATTACCCAACAAAGGATTAGAAGACAAAAGAATATGAAGATTGCAGCAATCAAATCATCATCAAGGATAATGACATGGTTAAGGTATTTAGCTAAATTTTTCTAGAAATGTCCAATTGCGAAGAATGTTGGTGGCAACGGGGAATAAAGGATGAAAAAGGGTTTCGCGTGAACTAATGATTGAGAAAGAAATTAACAGTCACAATGATGCATCAATTGTTTAATGACAATGAGGTACTCGCAGTGCAAGTTTAACCAATTTGTTTATTGCTGCCACTAAGTGAGCTGTCTTGCTCTTATACAACCAACTCTTTTGTATTGCCAAAAACAAAAAAAAAATCTTAATCCAAATATTAATGGGTGCTTAACAGCACATCCAAATTTTTTGGATATAAATAGTAGGTAATTATCTTGCTAAAAAAGCCTAATCTTTAATCTGGTATCCCAAAACTCTATATAAGCAAGTGCGCCTTCATTAAAATTAACATAATAACTTGGAACATCATTTTCTTAATGAAGGAACGAGGAATGGATGATAAGTGGTCATTGAGATATTATTTGGTTTAGAATTACGATCAAAATTAATGAACTATTTTTGTAAACAAATAATTTCTTTTATCAAAATTAACGTTGCAATAATTTAATATTTGAAAAACTATTTAATTTTTCATAATAATTTAATTTAATAACAATGTAAAATAAATAATATTAATTTTATAAAAAAAATAATAATTCTGAAAAAAGACGATCTCCGGACTGATCCCAAACCAAACTAAGGCCTCATTTGGGACCGGTATCATGATCAACAATTTTTTTTATTTTTTATTTATAAAATCAATATTATTTATTTTATACTGTTATTAAAATAAATTAGTATAAAAAATTAAATAATTTTTCAAACTTTAAATTATTAAAGCGTTAATTTTAATAAAAAAATATTAATTTATAAAAATAATTCACTGATTTTAATTCTAAACCAAACAGTACGTAAAGCATCCGATCTAGTTGGAATTTAATTTAAATCTTTCATTTTATGAGCTCAATCGGAACGGGGGCGAGCGGATGGACGAGAAGGGTTGAGAATTTTAGATTTGAATCTGAGTCAAAATTGGCGGGAACATGACTTGGCAAGTCAATGGTCATATCCATCAAAAGTCGTCCATGTATGACAAAATAAAGATTTTTTTTTTTCCATTGATTTGATATTTGAATAATGATGCGATTCCATCTGAAGTCCTCGCTCATATATTTCGAGTTTTTTGATGAAATACAAATCTTTCCCGAAACATTTTTTATTTTCAATCGCCACATAATAAAAAAGTTTCCAAATGATAAGAAATATTAGTTAAATTAATTACGATCATCACACCTCAGCTTTTTAGTGCCGATCGACTGTCATTAACTCAGTTGTGTAATTATAAATTCTTTTATTATCTTTTATCGTCTCTATTTGTATTCACCCATTATTATGACGCTGTTAATTTTTTTTGTTATTTGTTAATCACCGTATTGGTCAAAACTAACACACAAAATAACCAAAAAAATTCTTCAATTCTTTTATTTTTTTTAAATAACTGAAAAAAAAAATCATCTCCCTCTCTTAAATTTTACCTGCCAATACAATACAGTCGATTTTTTACTCTTTACATGTTTTCCTATTATTGCTAGGAATTTCGGGTTCTAACGTCTACATCCGAAGTCCGTTAACCTGATCCAAGCCCGACGTGTCATCACGGACCCGTTTCCCACGCGCAGCAGTCAGCACGGACGACAAAATTTCCGGGGCCGGGGCTGCCACGTCATCCGACAGTTGGAATCTGCCCGCCATCAAACTGCTTAGGGCTGACGTCACCGGCCAATATTATAGAGAAAGAGTGCCGCGAAAGAATCGAGAAGTGGGTCCCTGCACCGGCGGGCCCTGGGGATGACGTCAACGCTCGGTGCCCAGCTGTCCCTTGTCCCGTCACGTCATCAAGTGGGGCCCACCTGCCCGCCAAATAGGTCGCTGTCTATCTGTTTGCCCGCGGACTCCTGTCGAAATTACGGAAATGGTACTGCGGGTGCAGTCAGACGTCTGTTAGAAGCCGTGAGATTACCTCTCCAAGAAAAATTCAGAGTAAGAGAACGGATTTATTTTCGTGATCACTGCAAGTTCAGCAATTAATTTACCGAAAAAATAAAAATAAAAACAAAAAAAAACATCTTATTTTAATTTAATACTCGGTATTAAAAAAATTTAAAGAATATTAAATCAGATTAATATAATAAATTATATATATAATTATTTTAAAAATTTAAATTGATGGGATATAAATTTCTTTTACTCTATGTATTAAATTTTATTTATTCAATTATTCGATGTAAAATTAATTTATCACATTTAATACCATAATAACTTAATAAAATAAGTTTCAATCACTAGTTATAAGAAAAATATTTAATTAGAAAGAGACAAATAATTTTTTTGTATTTATGTACTTTAATTGTCATCGTTAAGATAAATAACATAAATTATATTGTCCACTTTGGACACTTGTAACAATTTTATTAGCTAGATATATTTAACTTTGTGAGGTTTGTACATAAAAAATACCGCAAAGAATGATATTAAGAAAATCTTTATTAAATTTATGACTAAATAAAAAACAGTACTTTTTTTGAAAAACTATTTGGGTGGATATATTCCATTATTTCCTTTTTCTGATACATTGTTAATATAATTGAATCGAAATACCAAAATCTGGACGGAAAGCTTAAATGAGCCCAATGAATGATTTCGAGTAGGGTTGGCATACGATATATCTTTGTCTCGCGGTGCTTCAAGCAATGTGGGACCACCGGCCTAAACGGATGATTAATTGTTATTATCTGGATAAAATCATTAGATAAGAGTGATTAGTTATTGAAGTAAACATCAAGGGCAGCCTACAGGACATGTGGCTCGTATGTGCGAAGACACAAAGACTCAACAGGGACAATGAATAGCTAGCAACAGGCAATCTCAGCGGCCCTTTTGGGAGGCAGAGAGCATGATGCAATCAATCCCTCTCTTTCCCACCGGGAGACCCCCAAATTGCCACAAAAGCTGAAGTAATCCCATGTGCTCGCCCTTAACACACAACTCTCCGGGCCCTACCTGCCTTCCCTCCGATTGGGTCTGTACCCTAAACCGCACCAGCCCCCTCCAATTCGCCAACTCCCAACTCCCAACTCCCACCGCAGCGGTGACCAGATCCCCCCATCACATGCCACATAGTTCCCCCAAATGGGCCTATGGGCCCCATGGGTCTGAATCAAACAAGGGCCCCGGCCCAACTTGTCACCTCGCATTAAAACCCTACCCCGGTGCCTTCTCAAAACTGGAAGCCATCCACTGCTCAGGTGTACCTCTGCACAGGCCGTAATAGCCCAGATATGGTCGGGCTTCGCCGCGATCGACAGGTCGGCCGAGGTCGATCGATCAACGATGGCGCCGGCCTCGTGGCGCCGTGGCGCCGTGGCGGGCCCGGGGGTATGATTGTTGACGCAGAATAATTCTGGTCCATCATTAAACATTTTGCGGTTGAGATCAGCATTGGGGCCCATCTTGTTTGAGAGATGGGCCCAGGCCTGAGGCCCCGCCGCGGCGTCCGGTCGGGTTTTTTTTTTTTTATTTTTTGATGTAGTTAAAGAGGCAGCAACTGATATTGCCAACATCGAATGCAATCAAATATTATTGCCAACAAGGAAACCGTAATCCTCTTGGAAAAGCAACGTTTTCTTCATAATGTTTGGAATTATATTATTTAATTATTCAAATACAAAAAAGGGTTCATATATGATTATCGCAAAATTGTAGGGGGTTATGTGTAAAAGTAACATAGAATGGGTAAGGAGTGAGTAGTCCTCGAGGTGGAGGGCAGGCTTTGTGGAAATTGGAGATAAAGTGATAAAGCTGTTTGAGGGCTGAGGTGGAGATCATGATGCAGAAAAGATTGGCTGTGAGCATGAGATTATTAAGAAGAGAACAGGGGAAGGCAGTTGGGAAGACATCACACGGACAGCGGAAAAAAGAGTTACAGGTGGAGACGACAACAATTGACATAATAATATGGACATAAATGACAAGAAGCCTGCAGCCCTAAAAACAGCATCCAAGAAAATTATGTCTGCTCAGGAATCAGCACAGCACAGCACAGCACAGCACAGCACAGCACAGCGAGCAAAGAAGCCCTAGAATTTAATCAGGAGAGTTAACCGTTAAAAAAGGTGCGAGTGTGTGTGCACTTGCAAGGGGCAATTTTGACAACTGGCACAAAATCTCTTCATTTTGTGGACAAATATTTTGCAAAATTTTCCCATTTTTCATTTTTATATTTGAAGTCATAGCGCAAATTACATGCAAACAACATAAATAATGTTACCAACTTCCGTTCGATTTGAAACTAAAAATTGAGATGATTTGAAAAAATTGTTTCTATTTATTTTTAATTCAAATCAAGATTAATTAATTTAACTAAAAAATAATATTATCTCAAATCCAACGGTCCTTACGGAAAATGTGGGAGTACATACAGACTTTAACATTTAAAAAAAAAAAAAATATCGGCCAACACTTTGAAGGCAAATATGTTAACACCAATGTAGTGATTTTACAGGGGCATAAATGCAAATATGTGATTTCACAGTAGCTAATATGCACAAACAAGAACAAGAGGACTCCTGGTACTTTCCACACCTGACAGGTCTACAAAATCAAGTACATGGAAGCTATAACATTCATGCATGAACATATATGGTGAAAAACAGGGTAAATTGGCAGGCAGAAGCCCGTTACAATATCATTCTAGCAAAATACAGCTTGGCTCAGATGCCATAAACAGACACAAAGCAGAGGCCAAACAAATACTTTGATACACTGGGGTTGAGATGGCCGTGACACATGCTTTGCAAAAGGCATCTCTCTCTTCTCACATTTTAAAGGATCAGGGCCCATTTCTGACAAGTCAAGCTCCAGCACCAAAGAGATTCCAGTCATGAACCTTGAAGCTTGAAACCGCAAGTTTGAAGACCTCGGGCACAGAAACTGTGTGAACAGTAGCCATGGTCATAGCACTTTCACTCAAAAGGGCTAGATGGAACGACAAAGTACTACAACATTAAATGAAAAAACTTTGCAGTAGAACTAAAAAAGAATGAGAACACGATCACATTATGTCATACATAGGTATGGAATCAGATAAGTGGGTCTTCAATTGTATACTATAAGATTGGAAAATGATGTATACACCCTCTAAGACAGCCTAGCGTTTAATCTTAGATTACATAAAAGTGTTGGGGATGGCCCATTCTATATGTTTACAGCCGGGGTTACCTAAGGAGCCTTCAAGGACTTGGATTTTCAGGAAATGTAATCATGAAGGATAATGTTGAACATAACCAACAATCATGTCTAATATGTGCACCTAATTTAGCCGCAAAACATTCACAGCATCAGAGTATAAAGTCACATAGAAGACTTAAGATATAATATTATAGTAGAATACCAGGACAGTTTGGCCATGAAACTAACAAGTTAGAAATGAAATCCATTAAACAATATCAAGCAACATGAAACTCCTAACTTGATAAAAAAAGAAAAATCAGAACTACAAACAGATTTTAAGTTAATGTGAAATCACAAAAACATATGAGCACATATCCCAGTGAGATGTAGATTGCATGGTTATGGAAAACTAGAAAGTTGCACAACCTTGTTCAATCCAAATGAAAAAACACCCAAATGAAAAAAGGAGGGGCAAACAAATATTCTGATCTGCCGATCAAGCAATTTGACATTAAAAGAATAGGGAATCCTGCTATCAACTAGGTGTGTGATATTGATACAGCTTCTAACAACATAGGACAGACATCGACCAAAATAAACTGTCAGCTCAAACTGTAACTCTACAAAGTTCAAAAGTTCTGTTAGAATCATACTTAATTAAAATCGGTTCATTTGCAGTGATCAGAACATCGGTTCCAACTTCTTTAAGATACAAGTTTGCAAGATACACATGGAAGTCAAATAGTTATATAGGTTAGGTATTGTCAATCCTTGAATAGAAACAGTTCCAAGAGACCTACCTGAACTATATTTTGTGCTTCCCTTCCTTGTCTCGACTTTGAAATGGGCTGTACACGGACATTGATTATTTTCATTAGTAATTCGACCAAATCAGACACTGTAGCACCTAGGAAGGGAGGCCAGCAATGGAACATCAGAAAGGTCATCTAGAATGAACATTAATTTGGAATTAGCTGTAGTGCTCACCTTGAATTTTCCAAAATGGAAGCATCTACAATTCAAACAAGCACAACCACAGCAACAGCAAACTTCAAGATAAAAAAATGGGTCATTATAATTTTTTGTGTCACAATCATAGTTTCTGGGAAAAGATAACAGGAGAATTTTCATTTAAATAATGAATATCATACAATCACTATTATGACATAAGTTGCAATTCATGTCCTTGGTTATATTGTTTTCAAGCACTATAATAGGAAAAGCAATATTGCTTATGCATGATGTGATCCACTATAGTGTTGCACAATTTTATCACTAAGATTAGGAGGCAAACAACAAGTCAAGCACCTTCTGTTATATTTCTGATTGAATCCATAAGCAAATCACTCTCAATTTTGTTATTGAGTACACAAATATGGGTTTACCTGAGAACCAAAAATGGACAAATAACCCATGATGTAAGAAGCATTTAGCCATTGGTCTAACGTATACAGATTGAAACAGTAGATAGTGCTGATGCCAATTGTTTACTACATTGAAAAGATCAAGGTCTTAGTAGGTGAAAGAAATCCCTAGTCATCAATGATAGTTGCAATGTACAATAGATCCAGAGATGTGGTAAACCCATGGGCCACCGCATATCAGCCTTATAGATGCCAACCAAATATTACTGAGAAATTTCAACAAAATAACTGGTGTAGCCAGAATCCAAATAAATGGTATACAAGGATCTATATGAAGTACCCTATGATATTGTTAAAAAGAACTTACCATCTGGGTAACCGCTATAGTAACTATCATGGGTGCATCTCCATGACGTAAACCTGTCACCTCAAGAGTTCCTACATGCTCAAGTACCTGGCAAAGCAGAATCAGCACAAAAAATAGTCAATACTACCCACGTACACGTGTCCACGATTCTACGAATTGTGTATCTCTTGGGGTTTATGTAACTTATTTGTTTAGCAACAGCCATAAAAATAGTTCTTATTAGTTCTTGAGACCAGCTTATTTTATTCTCATCAATAGATAAAATCAAGAACCTAAATTTTCCCACTTGACTACATTATTGTAGAAGACTAAAAATACAATGCTTCTGTGAAAGAAAATCTCATTCCAAGTTCAAAAGTTAACTAATTTTAGCCATGCCTTCGAAATGATAAAAGCTTCTGTAAAATTTTCAGATCTTATCAACTTAAACAAAATGAATTTCACAAACACCAAAAGTGGTCTAGATGACCGCATTTTACCAAGTAGCAACCAAGCATCATAACAGACATCAAAGCACCAAGAAATTGGAAGTCATTCAGCTCTACATGCATAAGTAGTTGCTCTAATGCAAAATAAAAGAACTCATAGATGACTTTAAACTTTTAAGCACTGCAAACAGTCACAAAAGGAATAAAAATGGGTTTCTTTTGCGATGCAATAAAATGAAGAAGAATTACTATGCTTTGCTCTGCATCTTGTTCAGCAGCAATGTCACGTAGAAACCAAATGGCACTGCTATTGTCTTCAACTTCATGTTTTAACTCTAACAGCTCAAAAATAAGACTCTCATCACCGTTAGGATCTGTAAAAACTTCCTTTGTAAGTTTAACAAGAACACGTCAGTTATGTAACATTGAATCAGAAAGTAAATGATGTGGGATTAGGACGTAATTTATGGCTTTGAACCTGGTGGTCAGGTACATCACGGATATTACTCACATCCTGTTCAGGGGCAAAAAAGATCTTTTAGATTTTGCGAGTTTTAGCAAAGTTAATTAGATTGACTGACAGCACCAAGCGAACTTACCTGAAACCTAAGAGGGAAGAAACTAGATATAGTACCACCAAACAAGGGGCGCTCGGGACATTCATCTCCTGACATCTTGATTCCTCCTTGTCATTATTTCCTCCACTATTTCACTGCTTCAAAATATGTAAATGAAAACTAATTGAAACCAAATACAAAAAGATTGTGTAAAGATGAAACAATAACGATAATGAACACCATCAATCACTACCAGCTCAGAAAAAAAAAAAAAAGAACAACCATCAATCACTAGGCAGTCATTAGCACAATCCAGTGATGTCAAAGCAAACAATATTTCATGCCCTGATCCTCAATCCCAAAAACACACAAACAAAACTAAAGATACCAACTTTGCCTTTTGCTCTTTTAAGCCATGCTAACTAATTTTTCAATCAAAAGGACAAAACCACCACCCCTAAGCGACCTCATCGTTCAGAACACAGACATACATCCAAACGGTGTCAAGTTCCAACTTCTTAGCATATGTTCCAACGATGCAAGAAAATAGCATAAATTTTGCACTCCAACGTTTCGATTAGAACAAAGAACAAGAGGGGAAAAAAGAAGTATTGCCTGCAAAGGAGAGAAATTATGCAAACCTTCGAGCTGGAGATTCCCGAAACACGCGAGAGAGAAGAGAAATATCTGGAGAAGAGCCAAGGGTTTTGGCTTTGGATCATGGAAAATGGCGCATTTTTGGAGCTGCTTTCGAAGAACGGGATTTTGAGAAACCTAAAAAAAATAGGGAAAAATATTTATGAAAAAGTTTGAGCGTTTGGAAGCTTCTACTGAATCAGTTATCAGAGCCAGGTTTCGATCCTGGGACCTGTGGGTTATGGGCCCACCACGCTTCCGCTGCGCCACTCTGATTTTAGTGACATCTGTTAGTAATAATTAAATAAGAATACATTTTGCAACACCCATGTAAATTACATTAATTGCACATAATCTCTCCAATATTGGTTTAGTTTAATTAAATAACAAATAATTCTGAATCAACATTGAGCATATATTTGCGATACAAGGATGTAATTCAATTTCATCATACTTCCATTTGAATTTTGATGCCATTGGCCAATTATTCTCCAAAAACTGCGACTTTTTCTCTTTAATTTTGGCATTTTCTAGTGGAGGACAAACCAAGATCTTAAGCATATGTTTTAACTTAATAATCTGAAACCTGATAGTTTTTGCAAAAAAATCCAATTAAAAAATTACACTGACAAAATAAAAATGAACTAATCAAAATTTAATCCAAACTAAATACATATCTGGATATTATTCTAAGATGAATGCTATTATAGCAGCCCAATATGATGAAACAAGCCAAACAAATCTCAGCCGTCGGATCTTCAGAAAGCACATCAGATGCCACGCCACGTAAAATCAACGGTTGTGATTTGCCATACGCGTGTCCCCAGTCCCGGCTATCTCCGCATTAAAGAAAACGAAACAAAATCAAAAATAAAGAAAAAGGAAAAGAGCAGAAAGAAGAGGAAGCACACCCTTGGCAACGCTTCTCCGTCTTCCTCACCGATCTCCTCCGAAACCCTAACCCTAGTTCCATCTTCCACGAGCTCTCAGCTGGGATACTTCATCTCGGCGACGTCGGCGCCGTCGCGGAGGATGAGCTCGCAGAAGAAGCGGAACTTCAAGATCGAGGCGTTCAAGCATCGGGTGGAGGTCGACCCCAAGTATGCCGAGAAGACGTGGAAGGTCCTCGAGCATGCTATCCACGAGATCTACAACCACAACGCCAGCATCCTTTCCTTCGAGGAGCTTTACAGGTTTTCCGATTTCCATTGCGTCCTCTGAAAGGCGATCAATTTATGTGGATTTATGTGTTTTTGGTTAAATTTTGGATTTTTGCGCATTATGTTCCGATTTTGTTTAAAATTTGATTTTTCCGGATGTGATAATTATTGCCAAATAGACGGGGAGAGATTGTGGATTTGCCGGTTGAGTGCAAAATCCGTATTTTTGATATTTTGAGTTGGGGCGGAGATTTTTGTGTCTAAGATGTAGATATGGATTTTTGCCTTATTTTTGTATCTAGTGCACGAGTTTCTGTTCTAAATGAACTTTCGAGGTTATGTTATAACTCATTGCATTCACCGTAGGCATGTTTTGTTGTCATTGTGTCGCTTTTTGTACATAATAGTTACATTGCTCATGTTTGTTATAGTTTTTCAGATCAAAAGGTTCATGTGTTTTTATTGAACTCCTATGTGGATCTGGTGGATTACTTAATACTCATAGGAATAAACTCTAACTAGCTTAGCTAGTCAAGTGAGGCAGATTAGATAGTTTCTACTGTCAATGCTTCAGTGCAGCTCTAATAATTTCTTCATGAGTGCCTGTAGAAAATGTTTAGGTTCTCTAGTTTCTTCATTGTTTTTTGTAGCTCCTCTTCTGTTTAATTGATTGGGTTTATGAGATAAAGGTGGTTCTCTAGAGTAGCATCAAACGATTTTATTTTTGTCCTTGTATAGTGTCATTATCAAATCACTAAATGAAAGTAGTAGATTAATGATCGTATTTTTCATATAAAGGCGTGTTTGTTTTGCTAGAAATTGGTGTCATGGAAAATCAGATATTCCAGGACTTGAGAATCTTGAAATTTTGAAGTTCTCCAAGTGTTTGGTTTGAGGGATTTGAAAATCCTAAATTTTCAAATTCTTTGTTTAGATTGAAGATTTCAAATTTCTATATTTTGAAATATTTGAGTGAACCACGGTTAAATACTCAAAAGTTTGAAGATTAATGTTAATTTTGTTCTTTAAAAAATACCTTAAATATCTAGAATACTTTAATTATTAAAAGTTTAAGGTTAATTATTAGAAATACATTGAATATCTAGAATACCTTAGTTATTAAAAGTCTAAGATTAATTATAAAAATACCTTCAATATCTAAAATATCTTAATTATTAAATATTTGGAATTTCTAGATTACTTTTAAAAATGAATTTAATTATTAAAAGGTTTGAAGATTAAATGATGTCACGTGTGACTGATGTGACATGAAAACTTTTCATGGATTTTGATTTTCAGGCAGTTTGGTGAAAAATCATTTTGTTTTCGCAGAAATTAAAAATTCCTACAAAACAAACATTGGAATTTTCAATTTTTCAGGATTTCATTTTCCAAGACTTTGAATTTCCTACAAAACAAACATGCCCTAAGAGAGGTGTTCGTCTCCTTGACATTTTATATGTAATGATTATGCCAGTATTTGATTAACCTAAATGCCATTATAGTTCAATAGTACTATAATGCTTCTTCTTCATATTTGTATGGACTGATGAGCATTTCCTGTGTTCATTTTTGTGAATATTTACCACATTGACAGAATTCATGTTGTCTTTTGTCTGGCAGACCAAGGACTTTTTTCATTTTTCTCCCCATTGATGGCAGTAAAATACACCATAATCACTTAAGGATGAGATAAATGGTTCTTCTTTTAGTTACTTTTACAGTTATTTCACTGGCATTTTGGCTTGATAACTATTTCTTTTAAATTGTACCCTTCTTCCAGTGCTTTTATTAGGTATGCATAAAGCACGACGAACTTCCATGTGTTTATCTTTTTGCTTGTCTCATATTTCAAGATTTTTATGCTCAAGGCTTCCAACCTTTTCTCCGTTCTACTTTGTTGAATGAGGTATTTAACAGCTTCTGCGAGATCATTTGGTTGTACTCAAGGTCATTTACATGAATACTTGATAGTATTTTGTGGGATTGACTTAATTACAAGCCTTTTTAGAATTTTCCAGTGTTAGTTTATCAGTCTTAATGGCCACAATTTCTTTTTTTTTTTTTGCAATATTAGGCAATTTTCTTAGTTTCCAATTCTGGATCATAAATGAATATAGAAGAAAAAATAATCATTATTTGGTATAGAAGCAGGGTTTCTTGCAGATGCTTGTTTTGGCAGGATTGGTTTGTGTACCTCATATTATTTTGTGCTTTTAAGACAGAAGTTAGTTTTCCAATGTCTCAGAAAGATCTATGTGCTATGACGTGTAAAACCCTAAAACTTAGTTTGCTGTAGCAAGCATGTTTAGCAAACTGGTAGGCATGGCAGTATACGTGTCTTCTGGCTATTTTGCATTGAACAAATAACACATGTGTGATCTTCTCTCAAATGTGTTCACTTTAAATGTATGTTACATATATTACTGCCAATGTTTTTTGGTCTGTCTGTGAAGTCATCCGACTGACAATGATATACTAGTTGGGCCAATATAGATTGGGTTAGTCGTCATCAGATTATGGGGTTTTGACATATTAATTTGTTAAGATCATGTTGGTTCCGTTCTGTTTCTGATCTTGAGGTGAGCGGTGAAAGCACATATAAGTTATAATTCCATCAAATGAGATCAAATTAATACCCAAAGCCTGATTGGAAAGGTCTCCAAAGTTCCAACTATTTCACAAGTCTGAATTTGGCTACGATGTTGTTAGACATTAAATCGGCTGCTTAACAACCTTTAATGTGGCTGTATGAGTTGTACAATGGTGTTACAAATGGTATTTATCGATCTCTCTTCAGAACTGTTCATTGTGGTTTGTTTATGTTTTGCATGATTGCATCAGTTGAAGAATGACGGTCACTATTTAAAAAATATGTTTTGCATGAATTGAAGTACCTTGAGATCTTATTGTTAAATTATACCGTGGAGGTTTGAGATGTTAATCTTTTGAAGTTTATTTCCCTAATATACTGGTTCCATGTTTTTATTGATCTTCCCTTTCTTTTCTGTGTTTAAGCTGCAATTTGTTTACTCATGGGCTTGTCCTGTGTACCAGGAATGCTTACAATATGGTGCTTCACAAATATGGAGACAAGCTTTATTCTGGACTTGTAACTACTATGACATGGCACCTAAAAGAAATATCAAAATCGATAGAAGCTGCTCAGGGTGGTTTATTCTTGGAGGAGCTTAACAGAGAATGGGGGGATCACAACAAGGCATTGCAGATGATTCGGGACATATTGATGTATATGGATAGAACATATGTTCCTATTAATCATAAGACACCTGTTCATGAGCTTGGATTGAATCTTTGGAGGGACAATATCATAAATTCCAGCAAAATACAAGCCAGGCTACTAAATACACTTCTTGACCTCATCCACAGAGAGAGAACTGGAGAAGTCATAAATCGAGGCTTGATGAGGAATATCACAAAAATGCTGATGGATTTAGGACCTTCTGTTTACCATGAGAATTTTGAAAAGCCTTTTCTCGAAGGCTCTGCCAGGTTCTACAGTGTTGAGTCCCAGCAGTTTATTGAATGTTGTGATTGTGGTGAGTATCTCAAGAAAGCTGAGAGGCGGCTTAATGAAGAAATGGAGAGGGTTTCTCAGTACTTGGATGTCAAAACTGAAGCAAAACTAACTCGAGTGGTGGAGACAGAGATGATTGCAAACCACATGCAGATGTTGGTGCATATGGAAAATTCCGGCCTTGTGAATATGCTTGTGGATGATAAGTATGAAGATTTGGGTAGAATGTACAATTTGTTCCGCCTAGTTCCTTTGGGGCTTTCCATGATTAGAGATGTTATGACTGCTCACCTTCGAGAAACTGGGAAGCAGCTAGTAAGTGATCCAGACAGATTGAAGGATCCTGTGGACTTTGTTCAACGTCTTTTGGATGCAAAAGACAAGTATGATAAGATTATCAGCACAGCATTTAATAATGACAAAACCTTCCAAAATGCTTTAAACTCTTCGTTTGAGTACTTCATTAATCTAAATAACAGGTCTCCCGAGTTCATATCCTTGTATGTTGATGACAAGCTCCGTAAAGGCCTCAAGGGCGTCAGTGAAGAGGATGTGGAGTTTGTCCTAGACAAAGTGATGATGTTGTTCAGGTATTTACAAGAGAAGGATGTGTTTGAGAAATATTACAAGCAACACTTGGCGAAACGCCTTCTTTCTGGCAAGACGGTCTCTGACGATGCAGAGAGAAGTATGATTGTAAAACTGAAGACAGAATGTGGATATCAATTTACTTCTAAGTTGGAAGGCATGTTCACAGATATGAAGACCTCACAGGATACCATGCAAGGGTTCTATGCTAGCCAGTCCTTTGATGCTGGAGACAGCCCCACTCTTGCTGTCCAAGTGTTGACAACTGGGTCCTGGCCTACACAACCTAGTGCACCTTGCAATCTTCCACCCGAAATTCTTGGGGTGTGTGAGAGGTTCCGAGCATATTATCTCGGAACTCACACAGGAAGGAGATTAACATGGCAGACAAATATGGGGACAGCGGATCTGAAAGCAACCTTCGGAAAGGGTCAGAAGCATGAGCTGAATGTCTCGACTTATCAGATGTGTATCCTCATGCTTTTCAATTCATCAGACTGCTTGAGTTACAAAGAAATCGAACAGGCCACTGAGATACCAGCCCCAGACCTAAAGAGATGCCTTCAGTCCCTTGCTTGTGTCAAAGGTAAAAATGTTATTCGCAAGGAACCCATGAGCAAGGACATCGCAGAGGATGATGCCTTCTATTTCAATGACAAGTTCTCAAGCAAATTCTTCAAGGTGAAGATAGGCACTGTTGTGGCACAGAAGGAATCTGAACCAGAGAAACAGGAGACTCGCCAAAGAGTGGAGGAGGACAGGAAGCCTCAGATTGAGGCTGCCATAGTGAGGATTATGAAATCCAGACGGGTTCTGGATCATAATAATATTGTGACTGAGGTCACAAAGCAGTTGCAAGCTCGCTTCCTACCAAATCCCGTGGTGATAAAGAAGCGAATTGAGTCACTTATTGAGCGGGAGTTCTTGGAGCGGGACAAAAATGATCGTAAGTTGTACCGATACCTTGCCTGAATCCCTCATAAATTATTGCCCTCATGTTTTGGAGGCCTGAGCGCATTTGGTAAGCAGATTGGTCTCTCATGTAGTAGAAACGTTTGTTTATACTGTTTTTGTGTTTATTATGCACTGTTAGACATTCATCAAATTCCATTCTGAGTTTGTGTTTTGCCAGAGCTTCATTCAACAGTTTTAGCAGCAACCCTTTCCACTTCATCTTAGCTGGTTGACACCCAACAAATTGGTCTGCATCTTTGTTTCAGTTTCCATTGATAGTGTCATCTCCACTGCTACTATTGCCGTCAAGATGTGCTGTTATGTAGTTTCTAACAGTAGTAAGGAGAAAACAAGGGGGAAGCTGCATGAAGTCATCAAATCCTCTTTGCAAAACTCATTCACGGTTTTTTTTTTCCAAAACAAACCATTATTTTTCTTATTCTGAATTTTTTTGGGCCAATTGTCCCCGTAAACTGTATGAATTTACAATATATCTTTTGGTATAGAAAGACTAAAAAAATTCGTGAAAATGCGAAGGTATTTTTGCTTTTATACTCCCGCAAAATCACAAAATTGTGCCAAAACTAATTTGCACGAGACATGACCATTTTGTTTGCGTACATGCCCACCAGAATTTCCAAATACTAAGATTTTCTAAGAGCATGCATGCAAATATAGGTTTTCTAGAGGCAAATATGTAGTTTGGGCTTTGTTTGGATACTTTGGAAAAAATTGTTCAGGACCCATTTAGATATACCAAATTTTCATAGCAAAGTTTTATAGGATTTTATTTCTCCACAAAAAAAATTTCTATGTACATATTTCGCATCATTTCAAACCCCAAATTTCTATGGAATTATCAAATATTATATGATTTTATAAGAAAATTAAAATAAGTCCAATATTTTTTTATGAAATAGAACTTGCATGTAATCTGCTCATATTATCGTTAATGATATAACCTATCAATTTTATAATTTTTAATAGAAAATAAAGTCGCATGTAATTCCATATTTTATGAATTTTTCATAAGCAATCAAATTGGCCTGTGGGATTTTTGGTAGAATTTGAGGTCACATACAATTCCAAATTCTATGAAAAATCCACAACCTTATTAAAAAAATCCTGTTATTGACAAGGAAGAAATTGTATGTAAATTTTTTTTTTATTTTTTAATAGAATCTCATGATTCCAATGAAATTTTGGACTCAAAAACTAGTGCCTAAATTGAAAAGGCATTTAATCTTATAATGATAACTCAGCAAGGAGCAATCTTGGACTCGTACAGGTTTATGCAGTGAAACATAAGTCAACCTATCCCTGCTTAAATTTCACAGGAAAGCAACATTTATTGATACCATAAAATTTGGATGATGGATAAATAGTACACATTTGGCTGCATGCAGTCTCTTGCTCCGGAGGAAAGGTATTGAAATGAATTTCACTTGCACATCAATTCCTTTTTTTCAGTCTGAATCAGCGGTGAGCATTCTATCACATCTGTTGGCAAATAACTTCACCTCACTACCCCAAAGCCTGCAGCAGTTTATATTGCTAAGTGCATATTGAGAACCATTTTGAATTCAGCTTTTATCCACAACACTCATAGCCAGATATGAACAGAAAAAATAGAAAATGACACCCGATATGCTGATATATTATTCATTCAATGTTTAAGTGGAGAACGGAAATTGACTAAAAAAATGCATAAATTCTAACAAGGGTGAAGTTACCAGCAATGAATTCCAACGGCATTTGCGCCTTTCCAATCAGCCTCATCATCTCCGACGTGTACTGCTTTACCAGCCTCCACACCAATCACATCTGCAGAAAGTTCATACATTACAGCATACAAGAACATAAATCCCCTTACAGTATACAATCACATCTTATATGTGCAAAGATGTATGAATCTCTCAGCAAGACAACCTAATAATTATCTTACAGATTAAAAGTACTGGCACATGGTAGAAATCCATTATTATGGCCAATACAAATGGTAGCTCAACAGATCAAAACGAGCATAGAAATTCAAGTTCTTAGAAAGAGCTGAAAATGTTGGCTTGGTCAGCGATAATGTTTCATTATAGCAATCGCTATTGTTCTTTTCATAACCATTTCATACCTAACACAGCTCTAAAGATCCTTGCATCTGGCTTTTCATATCCAACATCTGCTGATACAATGATGGTGTCAAATCTATCTAATCCACAAAGCAAAGTCAGAACCAATGCACTACAAGTAAAAAATTCTTGGCTAGGAACCCACCCTAAAAATTCTAGAAGATCCAATGCAACATTAGTAAAAACAAACCAAAAATAGGACAAGCAAATAATGAAAATGTGGTGCTTACAGATATGCAACATTGAGGTCCTTCAGTAGCTTGCATAAACGTGTATCAAAGTTTGAAACAAATGCTAACTCAACTGTATTTGAAAGAACACTAGTTTAGAAATTACAACAGCTCATGCAATAGGCTACAGGAGGTGGGGCAAAAGTTTGATAACTAACCTCCTGTAGCCTATTGGGGCAAAAGTTTGATAACTAACCTCCTGCATCTTTCAGAAGGCAAAGTGATCTGTAGGCACTGGCTGGAAGCTGCCATGCATCACCCTTTGCAAAATGCTAGCACATATATTTCATTCATAATCAACATATGTACAAGATTGGCTTCCAAAAAACGAGGCTACAAATAAACATAAAGTAACAAACACAGGTTGTAGTTTTCTACAGTAAAGAAAATTAAGATGCGAGTCAAACAGAAAAATAAAACTAATTTTACAAAAGAAAAACCATTTCTTGCAAACAGAACCCAAGCAAGACAAAAACTGCTTAATGAATAATACAGCAAAGTATGCAAGAAACTGATGGCAATATGCCCCAACCTCATGAACACTTTATGCCGTCCAACAATTTTCTGATTTTTTAAGTAATTAGTGAGTTCAATCCATCTAGATTTTTTTCTCTCCATGTTTCTTATGCACATGTAGAGTGAGGCTAAACAGATTAAACCCTAAATGAAAGGCAGATGATAAAAAATATATATCTTGAACAAAACCACTTATGAAAGACAAACTATGTGAAATTATGTACCTCACCTCATATACTTCTTCAAAATACTCCTTTGCATCACAACCAGTTGCTTGTGATACAACAAGTCTCAAAAAAGCATGCCCATCACTTGGCACCATTTTTTGACAAATGAAGTCATTATCCCTGGAAAATGGAAACCCTACCACTATTCTCGTCAATTTTTGTCACCCACAATGACAACTCTGCATTCTAATCAATAAACAATGTTAAGAAGTCTAAAGATCTGGTATCGGAGCTTCTCAGGCCATGGGATTGCGAAGGCCCTCCTGAATCCATGCTTTATCTCGCTCTCTGTTACATTCAGCCCTAAAATTAACAAACATCATAAAATTTCAATCAATAATTTTGTCAAAAAGTTCAATAAAACTGATTTTAAATAACAAAATGGGATTGCAACTCAATGAAAAGAAGGGCCCATTTGGATACCCCAAATTCCATAGAAATTGGAGGTCTCATGGTATTTTTGTTCTACCCAGGTATTTTTTTTCCTATAAAGCTGTCCGGCACAATTTTTTAACAACCCTAAATTTCGATGCAATTATGAGATTTCCTATGATTTCACTAGAAAATTAAAAGGAGATCGAACCTTTTTTTATTTTTCCTATGAAACAAAACTTGCATGTAAATTGCTCTCTATCATTAATTGTGAAAACCAAAAGAAAAAAGAGGATTTTTGAACTTAGATGTAAAACTTATTAACCTAAGGGGGGAAGACGGGGGGCGGGGGGAGGGGGTTGTGTGTTTGCAAATTTGTTTCTCAACTTAACCCAACCCAATCTATTCTTCTTGTTTTTTTTTTGCTTTGTTTTGGCAGTGAGAATAGGAGAGACTAGGGTTTCTTAGAGACCGGATCAACAACGAGTTCTTGACCAAAAATTCGTAAGAATTTGAAAAGAAGAATATTAGTATTATGTTTAAGTAAGCTAATACTTCTCCCTTCGGATTAAAGTGACATTTATTATTAATTTTTCATTATCTTTCTTCTTATGATTTAGAATGTGAATTTTCATTTTTTCATCATCTTTAGAATCCAATTAGTATTTAATTATTCATGAATCGAATTAAAGTTTGATAAGATAGTATTAGTGTATGTTAAATATGTGGTATATTAGGTTAGTATGAAATCCTTTCATTTATTTTGATTTGGGATTGTTGATTTCTATAAAGATATGGATTCATTATTAAGTGTCAATGACTCTTTGAAATTTATTATGGTTATGATTTAATAGTTCAATCCCTTTTATTTTATTAATTCTAAAATTTGAGAGATAAAGTTTTATAACGAATTACTGTTTTAATATGAGGAGTGGTTTTCATTAAAATTTTATTCAATACTCAAGCATGATTAGATTAAAATCAATGTAAATTAGTAGGCTTTATATTGAGTTATTTTATTTAGAAATATATTTGAGCGATTATGGATTGTAATTCGGATTTTGTTTAATAATTTAAGTTCAAATGAGTCTTAAAACTCATATTTGTGATTTATCTTATGTTTTTCTTATTAGATAAGCGAATACGAGACTCTCATTAATGTTGAATTATCAATCCAATTTAATATTGAAATCTTTAGATGAATATAAATCATAAATATTTGATAAATAAGTAACTTGCAATGTTTCCTAATATTTTGAAAACCTTGTGAATAGCATATCTTGTCTTACATTTATATTATATTCACTTGTCTTAAGAATATAAAAATTATACATATAAATCTATAAAAAGTATTTTTATTTTTTTACATTTATTTGAATTTTTATATTTGAGTTTAAAAATCATATATGAGTTTATATGTAAGAATTTTCTGATTATAAATATTCTTGAATCTTGGTGTTTTATTTTACTGTGTTATCTCCCACTCGATTCTTATCTTGTCCTGCCATTAAGATTAAATGATCATTTAATTTCCGTTTTACTCTGTTATTGAGGTTAAATGATTATATCAATATGTATTTGTATTCCTATTAGAAATTGATTTCGCTGCTACCCGTAGATATTAGAGTAACAACATATTCCTAAGTTCTTTCATAAGATATTCTGATAAAACTCACTTTTATGGAAAATTCTTGATTTTTGTTACAACCGTTGACTTTAAGTATAATCATTATTTGTTTCGAAAACACCAATAATTATTTATCGACTAAATTTATGATTTTTGGATGAGCTAGTATTAATGGATTTAAAAATATTATGCTTGGTTATTTTATCTTGGTGGTATTCATTTGAATTTTGAAAATGTTTAACCTTAATGGAACTGATTCTTAAAACTTTCATATTCATATATATTAAAAATTGCCTTAATATAAAATCACTCATTCTCTTATAAATTTTGATATTAGAGACTAGATCGGAGAAGAGATGTATGACGTTTTATAATAAACTTTTAAAACTTTATTTTATATTAAAATAATAAGTAATTATTTAGGATTGATTCGTTGATTCTTTAAACTTTCAAATAGTTGTGATTTTTATTTATGATTATTTGGAACCATATGATTATTAAATTTTCTTAATATGTGAACTCGGTATTTGAAAAATTTTGTGAAAAATAATCAAGATTTGTTGACTAGAGTTATATGTTAGATAATTCTAAAAATTAATTAACAAATTATTAAGAAAATTATGGATTCTATTTAATGAGATTTTCGTCACAAAATTTTTGTTAAAAAAAAATATATCTTGTTCTTATACAGATTTAACCTTATATATTCATCATAAAAGCAAATAAATGATGTTCATCACGGCTCCATTTGAGGAGCGTGACATTAATGAGCTCACTACCAATCATAGGATTTGTTATAAGAAATTGGGTTTGACTATGGAAAAAAACTATTGGAACGATTTCCTAAATTTCCAAACCTATCGTAGCATTCCTCTAATGATCACAACCAACATTCAATGTTTTGCGATTCCATGAGTCTAGAGATTATACGATCCACTGAGTCTAGAGATTTTACGATTCAAAATATCTATCAATCCTTGGATCAAAAGAAACAATTCACTTTCCCTATATCCTGAATGACAACAAAGACACATCTGAAAGAAGTCATTTTTCTTGAATTTTCCATTTACTTTAAGATTAGAGCACAAATTCCTCCAACTAAATTCCTACAAGACCAATCTTCTCCACTTCTACGAGAAACCTATCCAAAAATAAGACAAGTTGACCAAATTTATATAAATCACGTGCAAGAAAAAAATCTACACACCGTGCTCCCTGCCAATGGAGGCGTATGTCTCCTCCACCAGGCGCGCCAGCTGCAGCAGCGTCCCGGCGGCTTCCACAAGCAGCCCGTCGTGCGCCCTTTTCAAACTTCCTCGATGGATGGTTGCCGCCGACGCGGAAGTGGCCGAGGGGCCTTGCCGGCAGCCGGGATGGCAGTGCCCGCCTCACCTCCACTGCAGACAGGAATATGAGCCGGCCCAATGAGCCGCAGGTATGAAAACCAAAGGACTAGTCTGGCCAAAACCAAAACCAGCCTAAACCAATCCATTTCGTCCGAAATGTAACTCGAACCCAACCCGAATGGGATCGGACTTTTCGGCGGAAACCAAAAATCCAAAGACAGGATAAAAAGCGAAGAGAACTGTGAAGCTCTGCCCTTCGTCTTCTTCGGAATTCCACGAGGCCAGACGCCGCCCTGCACTCGGGTCACCAGGTCGCTGCCGCTCCCCGCCACCTCTTTCTCCGCCTTTTTGGATTTTAATTCTTCGTTTTTTTCCTCATTTTTCCGCTGCTGCGCTGGATTCTAGAAATTACTCGTTCTATTTCGATTGGGGATTGCTGGAGCTTGGTTGCTGTTGTTCTGCAGAAGGAATTCCGGAATCGGAATCGCGATGTCGTACATGAGAGGCGATCTGCTGACCAAGACGAGGAAGCTCGTCAAGGGCCTCGCAAAGCCCACGCCCGCATGGCTCAAGGCCATGGAAGAGTACGCGTTCCATTAAATTCTCGATCTAGTATGAAATGCTTGTTTTTTGATGATTAAAAATGGGTCTTCGGGGATTGGGAGTAGTTGCTAGTTGGGGATTGGTGAAATTTTAGGGGATGCCATGGTGTTTAGGGTTTTTGGATGGGGGATATGGAAATTTGATGTGTTGTAATATGTTTGTGAGGATTCTTACAGGGCGCCGCCTGTGACGTTTCCTCGCGTTGATGGGAAAATCAAGCAGATAGACATGCCTGAAGATGTCTATGTGAAGAAGTTCTTCAAGAAGCATCCTGATTCTTTGTATCATGATGCTGTCAAGTAAGAGGGATTAATTTTGGGCTGCAAAGTATTTGGTCTGTTTTTTTGTCTAATTGATGTGTTATTGTTTTTTATCTCCTTAGCTTCACACGTCCTCTGACCATTATGATGCTTCTATGTGCTATCATTTTTAAAATGCCTCTGGGGTAACTGCCAATTATGATACACGGGTTGATAGTTTCTCCTTCAAATTTGGATGGCCTTTTCTTGACAAACTTTAGGTTAATTTATGGAGTGACATATCTGAGGATTTATTGATTGGTAATGTATCCCAAAATGGATGTGCTTGATCTGAGATCCAGAAGTTAATAAGAAAGAACCTCTTATCAATTGGGACAATACAGCATGGTTTGTTTGAAATGCCACACCTATTTATCAGCTACCACATGATATTGCCATGTTTTTGTGCTGAAACCCTGAATTAGAGCATGATACGCATGAAGTATAATGTGAACTTCACACTTTGTGGCACAGAATATTTTATGATGCGAAATGGAACTTTAAAGCATGAGCTTAGAATTTTGAAATTCTAGATGAAATTGTGTGATTAGGAAGATCATTATAAAGCAAGGTTTACCGTTTCCGTTTCGGTTTCGGTTTCGGTTTCGGGACCCAACGAAACCGATACGTTTCAGCCGTTTCGGTTTCAGTTTCGGCCGTTTCGGTTTCGGCCGAAATATTTTTTAAAATTATTAATTGGGTGTTGACCAGAGTTTGACTATATTTTGACTGTACTTTGACTTCAAATTAAAAATATGATAAAATATTAAAAAAAATTTGGAAAAATTTGAAAAATTAAGAATGAATTTATACTTAATATTACCATAATATTAAATATTATTTTAGTTAATTAATATTAATTTTGATAGTTAGTTACTGATATTGTCTACTTTTAATATATATTAGTATATTAAAAAAACATATAAGAAATAACATGAATATGATTAAAAGTTAAAATTAGCATAAGCACATTTAACTTTTCATTAAAATGTACTTCACACATACATAATTTTATAAATTTTAAGATAATACAACTAATCATCATAATCATCATCAGTTGAGTTTGGAACATCTGGGTGTGGAACTACAAATTCAGTACCTGGATGATCCGGACGAGCATTTGTAGACATATGAGCCAGAACAACTAGTTCTGCGCGATCTCGTGGCAGCGGTTCTGAAGTATAATCATATATCGAATGTCTAAAATGAAAATCATATTTTGACTAAAATTTAATTTTATTTCAATTATTTTTTAACTTCAAATTAAAAAATTATAATATGTTTAAAAAATTTAAAAAATAATGAATAATTACGTAAAAAATATTATGTACGTGAACAGTATCTGACAGAAATCGATACTGACGCCGAAATCAAATTGGCGATAGTGTTGGTCTCAGTGTAAGGCCGGCTTCATCTTGCGGAAGTACGGGTCAGGTCGGTGAGGGCGCGAGATAGGCGATAGAGTGCCGACAAACCAGCGAGTGCGTATGGCCCTTGGGCTTGGACACGAAACCAGCGCGAGTTCCTCTCTCCACCCCCCCCCGCCCCCCTCCCCACCCCCCCCCCCCCCCTCTCCTCCCCCCCCTGGGTCGGCGGCGCGAGCCCGGCGAGCCCCAACCTGCCCCGGGATGCTCCCGCCCGCCCTGCGCTCGAGCCCGGCGATCCCGCCCGCCGCCCGGGCTCGACCCCGGCGGAGCTCCCGCCCGCCCGCCGCGCTCGAGCCCGTGAGCTCCGCCCGCCCGCCCGGACTCGAGCCCGGCGAGCTCCCACTCCCGCGCGCTCGTCAGCACGCGTTCCCGCCCGCGCTCCGGTGAAGATGAACAGTAACTATGAACAGTAAACCCTAACCGAAACGAAAAATTGGGTTTCGGTTCGGGACCGGCCAAAACCAAAACGTTTCGGCCGAAACCGCAAACCATGTTATAAAGACTTTGGAAATGAAATAGAGTTAGATCCCCAAGTTTTGTACTATGAGAAACATAAAAGTAACATATCCAATGATTCTTATCATGCCATAACTCTGAAGCATCCAATCTGGTTTATTGGAAGTTATGTGATGTAAAAAGGGAAATAAAAACTTGTCTTGGAAAAAGTTATTTGACATTGATTGTCCTCTAGAAAGAGTTTGAATATTTCTGCTCTAGTTGATTCTGATTTGACTTTAGTTTTACTGCTTTTTGCTTTGGAATGATTGATAAGTTTGAAGAAAATAATTAGGAAGAGAAAGGGGAACCACCCTTTCAGCTTTTGCAATCCCAATATTTTAGTTGCAAAAATAAAGTCTTTGGGATGTCAACAGAATCTGTTTTTTCACTTTTCTTATTCTTGGTCTCCAACTGAGCAATCAGAGTTGAATGCCCCACAAGAATATTCAGATCTGTTTTTTGAATTTATATGGGTTTGAAGTCCTCTTATAGCTAAGTTACGGTATTACCTTATCAAAGGGAAAAAGACCTCTGTTGTGGATATACTTGTATATGTGCCACACAGTATTGATATTGTTCTTAGAATACCTTATTTCCTGTCAGTCATTTTTCCTGAATATAGACAGTTTAACCCCTCAATCATTACAATGAATGCAAAAATGGCCTCTATGGTGTTTGTGCAAACCCAAACTAATCAGAGTTTGATTACAAATATTTTGAATTGGCATAATTGACATAATATTCTCGAATTTAATTGGGAATGATTTGGTTCTAAGAGCTCAGATCTTCAAGGAGTCTTAATGCGAAAAAAGAAACACAGGCTCAACACTTCAAGGGGTTGATATGTATAATTTATATTCTTTATTGTGTACAAGCTGCTTGGTGATGGTGCATTTCAAGCCAATGCCTGATGATCATGCTTCACTTTACAGGGTTAATGGATTTGATCCCCCTCCTGCTCGAGTCTTCGCCTGGCGTGTGCTTGAGTTGAAAAAACAGGGTGTCAGTGAAGAGGATGCGATGGCAGTAGCTGATGTACGTGTCACTTCTAAAATTTTCTGATCTAAATAACACCATTCCTGACCAACGTGCTTGGTTTGCTATATATATAGATGGAGTATCTTGCTGAGAAGAAAGAGAAGAAGAAGGCATACTCCCAACTGAAGCAACTTGCTCGATTACAAGGGAAGAAGCCACCACCAAACCCATATCCAAGCGCCATCAAGGAGATTCAAGCTGAGGAGAAGAAGTATGTCTATGATCGCTTCTTCAACCCCAAGATACTTGATATTGTGCGCAAGATGAAAGAAGAGAAAGCTGCTGAGATGCAAGAACAACAAGCTTATCGCAATGGTGGAAGGCCTGCCTTCAATGGTCAGCCTGGTGGTCAACCAGGTGATTCACGTTTTGGCAGCCAGCCTGGCTTTAGTGGTCATCCAGGTGATCGGCGTTTTGGTGGTCAGCCTAGCTTTGGTGGTCATCCAGGTGATCGGCGTTTTGGTGGTCAGCCTGGCAATCAGCGTTGGTCATTTTAATTCCCTTTTCTGTCACATAAATAGTACTTCATTCTGTTCTTTAAATTGATACTTTTGTTTGTAAACTAGTTAGCATATCATGTAATCTGATATGCATGTTGAAGTCTCACAATGAATTTGTTGATGTTTTAGTTATCTTTTGACAAGAAGCAATTACACCTGTTGGCTTGGTCTAATCTGATAGTATCTTCTTGTAATTCATTCAGTTTCTGATTTATTGTCTTGAAAAATGCTAAATTTTAACTCCAAAATAATGTTCTAAAATTTTAAGACTAGGCTCACAGCCCTATCAGTCCCTAAGGATTTCCTACACTTAGCAGGGAGTGTTTGGTTACGGATTAGGAAATGTGATCTAACCAAATGGATATAACTTAAAGAGTGCAAATCTGATCTGTCTGATCTCGAGAAGGATGCTTGAGTGCGGTTCCAAAGTACCTCATGCTGCTGCAGATCAGAGTTGTCAAGCAGAAACTTAGTTGGATCCTGCAACTTAGTTTGGAAATCCAATCCTTACAAGAGAAGAATCAAAGGGCTGAAGGAGGTGCAACTCTTCTGCTCTATGATGGAACAACTTAGTTATGGCCCTCCGCTTGCGGTCCTGCATTAGGGAGAAACAAAAACACGAATCAAATTCACAGTTTAGAAACAGAAGACATGCAGACATATGCGAGAGAAGAAACAATGAAGTATTCTGGTTAGTCAGATGGTCCAGAACGAGTTTGGGGGTGATTTACTGTGTAATATCAAGTTACATTCATTAAATTTCTAACTCAGATCAATTTCTTCACATCTTTATATTATTTTTCACCTTCATACAAAAGGGATCTCCAATCTGAGCATGCCCATCCATCAAAAAAACGAAGAAGACAACTCAAATGCCCTTTCTGAATAAAGCTAATGATATCAGAACTTGAAATGAGGTCATTTTGGAAGCTTTATATTCTGAATCAGCTCTACATATTATACGAGGGATAAAAATCCTCTGGAGAGTATAAAAGAATTGATTTGGAACTTTCACATGCGAAGCTACTGCATATGACACAACACGGGGAAGGGTTCAGCAAAGTTGATGCAAGAGTATGCCGCCATAACCCACTTGATGTGCAAGGAGAATAACTTATTAGTATGCCTTCCATTATTAATAATCGCACATCCAGATATGAAAAAGGTATAATACCGATGCAACGGCGGAGGATATAAGGAATAGAAAGAAGATTACACAAAGAAGATATAAGGAGATAAATTTAAAATAAGAAAATATTATTGATAGAAAATTTTTTTTCTTTTATTACAACTCTGGGTTGTATATATAGTCCTTTAATAAACTTAGAGTACTATTTGGTATAAACTAAAAATAGGACTTAGACTCCATTAGAAATTTTATTTAACATATCTAAAATAAAGATATTTAAATTCTATTCCTTATTAGGATAGGACTATTATTGACTCGGACCGATAAATAGACCTTAATTTTGACCAATACATAATTTGAATTAGCCTAAATAATAAATAAGAAAATTATAAAAATTGATTTCAGCTTTTCAACAAATAGCTATTTGTTGAATTTGGATGAATATCTTAGAAGATATGGCCTTCAGACTGTAGCTGCATTAATTCTGACATATCATAATTGAAGTTGGAATTGAACTTAAATCGAATATTTAATTTTACTGTAAAAAGGATGTAGTTGTTTTACATCAGACCCCTTCTCTCATAAAAGACTTATCTTCAAGTCAAATATTGAAATCTCCATTATTGCAGTTGTGCTCTTTTTGAACTCTTTCCAATACAAAATTTGATGATGAAAACCAACTAGACTTTGCTGAAATATATTAATTATTTGATCTTTGTTCTTCCAATACCTCAATTTATTTCACTACTATTAGTCAATCCTTATATTTTTGTTCAATCCCTAAAATAGTTTTTATGACCTGTAGGCTTTTATATTCAATTCTGCAGCTCGAGTAATCATAATAAATTTTTGGATATGATGAATAACAACTAAAATCAAGTATTATTTTATCATTCTTAAGTAGTAAAAAATTTTATGACATTTTCACATCTTCATTAGTAAATTTTGGATAAAATAATTGGTCCTCTTCAAATATAATATTATGATTTGTATCACTAGTAATTTTGAAATTCTCAATATATGCAGGTGACTTCTCTTGTAAATTGAAATTTTCTTTAGAACTGTTAGTAAGCATATACAAATCCTCATTTAGACTTATTTCATCTATAAAAAAGATATTTAAAATTATTTTTTCATTACCATCTTCTTCTTTGCTATTCATCATTATAAAATAATAAGGTTTAGTATAGAAAAATTTAAATAGAATCTATGATAACATTAACATTTGAATGATTTATCTCAAAATTTATGATTTTTTTAAACTTTTTTTTGAGAAGTTAGATTGAAATTTACCTTTCCTTGAATCTCATGTTTCAATTTGGTGCATATCTCCTCATAATGAATAAAGCAGTCCTCTTGTAGAAATTTTCTTTTTAAAAGGTGTCACATCTCTAACTATGTTTAGAATTTTTGATGATTTTCTTTTATACATTATTGTTGAAGTTGTTATCACTATGATGAGACTTGTCCCTTGAGTTTTAGTTCAATAATCTTAACTTTTTTATTTTAGTAATCTTTAGATATCTGAAAAACTCTTCAAGTTGTTCTGTTCAATCGAGAAAATTTTCATATCCATGAAAATCAAAAAGCTAATTTAAAAAAACTATCTCATGTGATAATCTCCAAGACATCGGATCGCGAGCCTCTTCAACGATCAATTGACAAATTTGGTTCTTATTTTCAATATACTTCAAAACTTCATATTTTTTAATGATAAAAGCAAGAAAATTTTGTTTGATCAAATCTTAAATTTGATAATCTCCTATATCACCATTTATACAGTTGTCGCTACGAAATATAATAAATAGAGTTGAACTTAGGAACAACGTCGCTCTAATACCACTTGATGCAGCGGGGGGAGAGTACGATAAATAGGAAGAAAATCACCGTCTTTTCACTACGATAGATCCTTGAATCCCTAAGAAAGATAGAAAAAACAAACCCAAAATAAAATAATATTGTTGATAGAAAAACTTTTTCTTTGTTACAACAATTGGGCTGTGTATATATAATCTTCTAATAAACTTAGAATCCTATTTTGTGTAGACTAAAAATAGGACTTAGACTTTAGCAGAATATCTACTTAACATGTTTTAAATAAAAATATCTAAATTCTATTCTTTATTGGATTAAGACTATTATTGACTTGAACTGATAAATAAATCCAAATTAGCCAACATAATAAATAAAAAAATTATAGAAATCGATCTCAGCTTTCCAACCGATGATTATTTGCTGAATTTGCATGAATATTTTAGGAAATATGGTCTTCAAACTATTGCCGTATTAATTCTGGTATATCATAATTGGAGTTAGAATTGAACTTGGACTAAATCTCTAATTTTACTATAAAAAAATATAGTTGTCCTATATCAAATACTCTACCAAATTCATACTATTGTAGCCAGCAGTACGTAGAAAGTAAAAGAAAAAAAAAAAAAGGAAACAATAATTTTGCAAAAATCCAAGATTATGATGTTTTCCTTTTGGACTCAACTAATGTCTACCTTGAACATGTTGAGAAAGAAAGGTTTCCCAGGGTTCATTCTCTTTAGCTTTAGAAAAGTGTATGAGAAGCTCAACTGGTCACCTAAGGTGAAACATCAACTTCATTAAACCAAAGGCATGAAAACAAATTTGACATGGGTGTATGGGACCACAATACAAACGAACCTTCAGGAACATGTTGAGAAAGAACAGTTGCCCTAGGTTCATTCTCTTTAGCTTTAGAAAAGTGTGAGAAGATCAACAGGTCACATGAGGTGAAATGTCAACTCCATTAAACCAAAAACATGAAAACGAATTTGACGTGGGTGTGTGGGACTGCACTATTAATGAACCTTCAGGAACATCTCCAGGAAAAAAGACTAACAAGATCAATTGATAGACAAGGGTAGTATTATTTGATCAATTGAAGTAGAAGAATGGTAAAATTGGAACTGTTCATCAATGGCAGTGTGATTGTACTTTTTTAAGCGCTTATTTTGGAGAACTTCCTCCCAGACACAATGCCTATCATAATGATTTGAAATAGCACTCTGATTTCTTTCTCCACAGAAAGTATTCGAGAGTGAGCAATGGGTCAGCATTAAGTTGCAAGTTGCTATCAATCCAGATTGAATACCTGAGATAATTTAGTAGAAGTGAGGCTTCTAACACAAAAGAAAAATGGAAGTACAGGAAGTGAATAAGAAGCAAACACCAGATGCAAAGAATGAGGAAATATTGGAAATGATGAAGTTTAGAATAGAAATTCACACCTTAAAATGTAGGCAATTTAAGGGTCTCATTAAGATTGCATAAGATTGTTTAATGAACGTTCGCTTCCCTTCTCTCTATGTACTTAAAAAGGCTAAGTGCATGTTTTGGAAATGAACAGCTGAAAGTACACGAGGAAAACAAACAATAGCGCATCTCATACAAATATTTTTTAAATTCTTCGACTAATTCTACTTGCATCAACATCAATAGGATCTTTTTAAACATGGGCATGTGGGGACATATACATTAAGTTCAGCCAAATGCCAGGCATGGTGGAAAGCACACTGAGATGAACACATGTTCACATAAATGAGACAGATTTTTTGTTGTCCCTCATTGACCAACCACCGCGTATTTTCTTAGGAGTCAAGACTCGAGAGTTATGTCAGGAAGCATACATTCTTCTTGGAATATGTGCCAATCTGTGTCAAGTATCAGCTGGCAATACTTATTACAGAGCTCTGGAAATGATCACATCTGTGGCATTCAAGCTGGTTAGGAAGTAAGTCAGGTAAGATGCCCTTGTCAATAGGCATAGTGTCTCAACACCATCTACCGAAAATGTTCCTAAGCTAGCGCAACCAAGTTGAACTTAAATTTCAAGCAGGAAATCTCTTACTTGATCATTAGAATATAGGTCTTCTGCAACTACTTCCATTAATATATGGCAGGCAAAATACCTTTTAAATATTAAATATGAGGTCAATTTCGTTCCCAAGAACAAATAGGAATAAGCAGAGACTAGTTCTGCATTTCAGGTATGATGTAATATAAAGTCTTAGTGAATGTGGATACTAGATCATGAAGGTGTCCCCAAGAACGCAAAAGAACCATGAGAGGAAGGGAGTTCGTCGTCTTCAACTAGATTTATCATCATGATATCATCAAATAAAAAGTGTTAGGCATATGATTAGTATTAATTTTTTCCAGAAATGGCCCAAACTTTGATTTACAAGGAAATATAACATACCTGCTTACTTACGTCTTCTCATAAAGTCAAAATTTCCAAAAATGAATGATGATACAACAACCTGGCATGTAGACGTATACAACTTGACTTGCTCATCCAAATCAAAATGCTGGGGTATCCATAAGATTCGTTAATAAAACCACAATGAAGTGTTTGATTTATAACATGATAGGAGTGTTCTCTGACAACTATATCTTTTTTATTAGAAAAATCAAAAGTTAAGTTCACGTTAAATTTCAACTCCAATTCAGATTCTTCAAAATTAGTACAACTGCACTTCAAAAATGATAAATTTCAAAATGTTGATCCAAATTAGGTAAATAACCATCCATTAAACTGAATTTAAGTTATAAGATTTTGTTATTTATTATTTTTATTTATTTGTCCTCTACATTAGTCAAATTTAGAGTTTATTTTTGAAACCGAGATTGTAAACCGTCCTAGTCTAATATAGAATAAAATTTACATCTAATTATTTAGAATAAGTTATCATGAGTCTTAATTTAGTCAATTCTGACTATAATTATAAGTTTATTGAAGAGCAATTATATGTACAACCTCAACATTGTAGTAAAAATAACTTTTTTATCAATAATATTATTCTATCTTGAATTTATTCTTTCATGCGAATTCAAAAATTTATCGTGATTAGAAAACTGTGATCTTCTTTTCTATTCTTTGCATTTCCCCGTTGCATCATCTCTTTCTTCAAGTATTTGATGACCACAAAATTTGGACACAGATATATTAGTACCACTACGTTTGTCCTCTTTGGTCACATATTATAATGAAAACGTGTAGATTTCATGCAATTCTCTGGCTTCACCAGATCATCAACTAAATCCATGAACTCAACTTCACATGGAACATCTGACAGATTTGTCACAAAAGGGTGGGTTATAGATTTGATCAGAAAAGGCAAAATTCTAAGAGCATTATTTGTGAAAATACTCCAATGACAATCTATCTGAGATAGATTGGAGTATAAATAAGCAGAAAAAGTCAGCAAATATGTGAGCTTGTTTGTACAGTAGAAATTTGAGGCTTCTACTCGAGTAGGCCTGAGTTGCCATAGTTTGGATCTTTCAAGTATCTTATATTGCTGTTTGTTTAATAATAATCTTATGTAGAATCCCATGGCAAAAGGCTGGCTACCTCATAAAAGAGACAGGGTACTGAAATTACTCGGTTTAAACTTGGCAAAAAGAGCGCATAAAGTTGTCTGGACTTCAGTGCAATGAGAAAAAGGAAACGTAGATCTTATTCCTTGTACAGTTTTCCTATATCCCACATGCCATGGCAGGCAGAAGGAATAAAAGTATTGCTATCTTATGAGATAACAAAAATAATAAAAATAATAATAATAATGTTAAATGGTGAAGTCACCACACGAAGCTCCACCGCCGCCAGGCTCGGCCGGGCCTCCGCTCCGCAGTGTTGGGCTTGAAGAGACTGCGACTGGAGCGCAATGGCGCGGCCGCGGGATATCAAACATGCCCTTGCGTTTTTCTGTTTTCCAGGAAACCAACTTTTATGGTTATTTAATGTTTATTTAATTCTCTTAATGTTATTTGTTTGGGTTTTTTTGCATATGTTCCTCTGAAAACTTTCAAATTACGATTTTTTGCCCTAATTTTGTATTCGAATTTACTATCTGAAGTAAATACCGTAATTTGAGGAATTTAACAATATTAAATTTATTCCATTTTTTCTATTTTTGTTTCCATCTTTTTCTACTATATTTAAAAGATATACAAAGACGATTAAAACTTTCCCAAATTAGAAGAAAATTATGGGTGAAAATCACAATTAAATGGATTTAAAGGAATAATTATATAACTAACCCTCTCGTTTATGCTAAATTAAAATTGTTTTTTCACAAAATTGTGAAATATCTGTTGGGCTTATCTTAAAATAGTGAAATAGAATAATATAGTCGGATCAAAAGTTTTATATTTACCAAAAGACCCTTAATGGCACGATAGTCATGCGCAAACGTGAGAGTTACACAAGAAAGATTTTGTACCTAAACAAATGGACAAGTGATTTTTGCTAGAGGAAAACGCTAATACGGAACTGGTTAGGGAAGTCAAATGATAATAAGGCACCTCTTGATTTGAAATCAAAATTAGGGTCAATATTTTTTAATTTTGTTTATAATATTAATATTATTTTATTTTATATTATTATTAAATTAAATTATTATAAAAAAATAAATATTAATTTGTAAAAAATAATTTATTAGTTTTGATATTAATTTTGATTCTAATTTTGAAACTAAACAATGCCTAAATGATTATCAGCTAGTAAGTCATTTGTATTAGTGAATTCTGGCTAATATAATTAAAACGCTTAGTTGGAAGAAAATCCATAATTTAAAACTTTGGAATATCGTAAGCTTAAGATTAAGCTAAAATTGGATAGAAATCCTTACACTTGCTTTATTCAAATGGTTTAAACTAAGGTTTATTTTTCGGCCAAAATCGAGCCGTTTCGGCCGGTTCCAAATCGAAACTCTAATTTTGATTTCGGTTTAGGATTTACTGTTCATCTTCTGCAAACTCGAGCGCGGGCGAGAGCTCGCCGGGCTCTAGCGCAGGGGCGGGAGTTCGCCGGGCTCAAGCATCGGCTTCGTGTACGAGCCCGAGGGCCCTGTGCTCTCGCCAGCCTGCCGCCGCTCCCTCGTTTATCTCACTAACCTAGCCCCTACTCCTACAAATTGAGACCAACCTTGCACCGAAACCAGCACTGTCGCCAATCTGGTTCCAACGCTCTTGTTGGTTTCTATCAGATACTGTTCACGTACATAATATTATTCACGTAACTATTTATTATTTTTAAAAAATTTTAAATATATTATAATTTTTTAATTTGAAGTTAAAAAATAATTGAAATAAAATTAAAATTTTGTCAATATATAATTAATAAAAAAATATTTTTGGTTGAAACTAAAATGAAAATAATTTTAATTGAAACACGCTGAGTTTTTCGTTCACGTATATGCGTGCATAATCATTCCACCAAAAGTAAAGTCAAAAAAAATTTGTACCGGTTTTACCTCCATGTGAATCGCTGTCACGAGATTGCGTAGAGTTAGTTGTTCTTGTATGTTTATAAATATTCATCTGGATCGTTCAGGTATTGAATTCATAATTTCACATATAAATGTTTTAAACTCAACTGATGATGATGATGATGATTAGTTGTATTATATCATAATTAATAAATTATGTATGTGTCAATTATATTTTAATAATAAGTTAAATTTGCTTATGTTAATTTTTTAATTTTTTAATCATATTTATATTATTTTTCATATATTTTTTTATATAGTAATATATAAAAACACTGGTTAACTATCAAAATTAATTTTAATTAATTAAAATAATATTTAATATTGTGGTAAAATTAATTATAATTTTTTTCATATTTTTTAAATTTTTTAAAAAAAGTTTCAAAATTTTATCGTATTTTTAATTTAAAATCAAAATACAGTCAAAATATAGTTAAATTTTGGTCAATACATAATTAATAATTAAAAAAAATCTTTCGGCTGAAATCGAAAGAACCGAAACTAAAATCGAAATGACTAAAAAGACCAAAATGTATCGGTCTCGCTGGATGTCGAAATCGAAACGGAAATCGAAATCGAAACCGCACCCGAAAACCTTGGTTTAAACTACATTTTAGTACAGTTTAGAGGGAGAAAAACAGGGAGCTTTGGTTGTGTTAATCAACTCCTTGCAAGCTTCGTTTCGGCGTCATCGACTTCCCTGCGGAGAAATCGAGGGTTTCTCAACCCCAACAACCAAAACCCTCTCATCGAATCTTTCTCTCCGCCCCCTTTTTATATACTCCTGCAATGCGTTCCAGCCCCTAAATCTCCTATCTTGATCCTTCTTCCTCCCTTGATCTCCATGGCCAGCGCTTCCGGTCTCGTTTCCCATCCTCCCAGGTGTTTCCGGGCCAGAAATTTGGTTTCTTTCTCTGCTGCCAGGTCGAATCCGACGAAAGTTTTTGTTAGGTGCTGCGCCGCGTCGAGCGGCGTGGAGGAGCACGCGCTGGGAGCTTCCGCCGTCAAGTCTCGGGTTCAAAGGTGCCGTCTTTTTCTTATTCTTTTTCGGTGACATTTGAATGCATTTTTGCTGGTTTGAATAATTAATGTTTTCTCGTCATCTTTTATTTGGGCAAAAGATTCGAGTTTTTTTTCTGAAACAAAAATGTCCTTGTTATGATCAGATCTATCTTTCTACACTCCAAAATTAATTTGTTTATTTACTAACAGGTTGATTGGCTTGTAAGTTTAGTTGCACATTTTCTTGTTCCTGCATAGTGCTAGATCTTTTTTCTTACCTCTGACCTAGGCATGAATACGAGAATGACTGTAATGACGGAGTTATTTTTCTTAGTTCTAGCTATCGACATTTTATGATTGCTTGTTCATCTCTCACTTTGTTTGATTTTAGTTTTATCTTATGATTAAATTTGATTCCTGAATTCGTTATGGAACAACACAGACTTGTTGGCATGGGTTCTAAGCTTGTTAGCTCCGGCTCGGCTGTGCCAAAGCTTCTCATCTCTAATGATGACCTTGCGGAAATTGTGGAAACTTCAGATGAGTGGATTTCAGTTCGCACAGGAATCCGTAATCGGCGAGTTCTTACAGGTATCACTTGCACTCATTACTTGTGCAACTCTAGTTCATTTTTAAGTATTAGATTGTTTTCAAATCAAGTTCATGGAGCTTCTAATGTTGACATTTATCATTTTCTATAGAAAGTAGACTGTCCCACTAGATATCTCATGTAACTATACTATTGATAACCTGTGGAGAAATCTCAACCCTAAGCTTCCCAAGGTCTGTGATACATGGTCTCAGGAATTTGCATCTCAATTAGCCAACCAAAGTTAAATCAAAACATGCCAACTTTAAAGCATAAAGTTTCTAGATATTCAGCATTGTGGTGTTTTAATGATTATCACATTTTGACCTTCTAAGGAACAGGGAAGTATATGATATGTTGCTACAAACAAGTGTGCTTCATGGTTTGATTCATTAGTTTCTCTTATTTATAAGTATTTTGGTAATGACAGGGAATGAAACTTTGACTGGGTTGGCTATAGAAGCAGGAAAGGGAGCCCTTGAGATGGCTCGAGTTGGGGCGGATGATGTTGACCTTGTAGTAATGTGCACGTCCACTCCAGATGATCTTTTTGGAGGTGGTGCCCTGGTATGTTCTGGGAGATGTTTTCCATGTATGATAGTAAAAAAAGCTGGGATAAGATTTAAATAATTGCATGCGATCTGGTTGGCACAATGTACAGTGATTACACTTTTTTCCTGGATTATGTGTTGTTTGAGCTGATGGTTGCATTTAGTTTTCTATTGAACTAGATTAAGGATGAAATTGCATTTGCACAAGTGTGCAGGACATCTCCCATGCTTTCTGGCAACACTTTGATGCCTGTGACTCAGTATGGATGTCATTGAATTTACATCTGAAGATTCTCTAATTGGATCTTAAGAAACTTATTTGGAGTTGTATGCCACTTTCATATGAAGCATATAGATGACACTATGCTTTCAATTATGTTATGAATCATTAACCCCATTTCCCCATGTTTGAGTTTTGCTATGTCTGATGCTTGTGTCATGTCCTTGTAGAAAAGATGTGAGGTTCACCTGGAACATCATTTACATGCTTCTACTTTCAAATTTTTTTCTCAAAGAAATAGTGCATCACGCACCGCCTGTTGTTGTCTTCCATTGCAATTCTTCATTCATGTGGTGCTACTGTCCTTAATTCCTCTGTAGTATATGAGTCTTCCTCACTTCTCCCTCTGACTTCAGTTCTCCTACTTTCATCTGATTCCTGACTTGATTTTTTCATGTTCAGGTTCAAAGGGAATTGGGATGCAAAAAGGCATGGGCTTTTGACATCACTGCTGCATGTAGTGGCTTTGTTGTGGGCCTAATTACAGCTACTCGCTTCATCAAGGGTAAACTAGTTAGCTATTTCCCTTGTGCAGTTATTTTTCAGGTTTTTGTGAGATTTGGAGACTCTTCCATAAATACAGGTGGCGGCTATCAGAATATCCTAGTAATTGGTGCAGATGCGCTATCCAGATATGTGGATTGGACAGACAGAGGCACATGCATTCTCTTTGGTGATGCTGCCGGTGCTGTACTAGTCCAGGCAAGAGTTTCATCGTTTTTACAGCAATTGAGGGTTTTCTTTTCCGAATGCTAGTTCATTCCATTTGGCATCATGCCACCCTCATGGCTAGTATCTGTTCTTGTATTTTTGCTAACTGGAATGTTGTGTCCATCATCCTAGCCAAGCAAGAAGGTCATGCTTTACATGTGTTTTGGGAATTCAATACATGTGAACAATCAGCTCAAAAGATAAAAATACTTGTGTGTTAGTTATTGGCTAAGATTTGGCTGCAAGAAGAAACTCTTTTTGGAAGTTTTTATGGAATAATCAATTTCCATCCTTTAGTATATTTCGTTTCCTATTTATGACCTGGAGCTGGCATGATTCTGGATGAATGCATATATTTCCCCGTTATCTTACATGCATTTGTTCTCTCTTTCTCTTACACACCAACAGATGCTACTATTGAATTTTATGAAAAACATGACTTGTGAATGTATTTTTGATAGCTACTTTTTGAAAAGTGGCATCTCTAATGCAATTTGATGCAGGCCTGTGCTGGCGAGGAAGATGGTTTGCTCGGGTTTGACTTGCATAGTGATGGTGAAGGCCAACGGTGAGAAAATTTTCTTATTAAGCCCATGCAAGAACTGACAACCGATATATTTTGATTGTTGCATTGAACAGCTAGTTCATTGGCTCCATTGCAGGCACCTCAATGCCATAGCCAAGAGTGAGCAAAATAATCTCAACTCAAATGCAAATGGGGTGCCAGCGTTCACTCCAAGGAAATCATCATATTCTTGCATTCATATGAATGGCAAAGAGGTATTCCGCTTTGCTGTTCGGTGTGTACCACAGTCCATTGAGGCAGCACTAGAAGAAGCTGGCCTTTCTAGTTCTAGTATAGATTGGTTGCTACTTCATCAGGTAATATGACTATACTTCATGTTGTATAATGGCGTAGTGGTGAAGTGCGAGGTGTAGGAAAAAAAAATTTGTTTTCGTGTTATGATAGATTTTTGAATTCACAAAGAATATAGAGAAAGAATAAACTAAAAATAAGATAATATTATTGATAAAGAAGTTTTTTCTTATAATTTTGGGATTGTATATGTAGTCCTCAAACTGATTTAGATTTCTAGTTGGAATAAAGTATGAATAAGTCTTAACTCTAATTATAAACTTGGATAACTTAAATTCCATAGTGGGCTAGGTTTGTTTGTTACAAACTTCTACTCACAAATCAATACTAAAATAGAATTACTTATTTAATTTAAAAAATAATAAATAATAAAATCTTAGGATTTGATCTTAGCTTTTTAACCAATAGTTATTTGTTTAATTTGGACAAATATTTTGGAAGTTTTGGCTTTTGAATTATAACTTCATCAATTTTGGCAAATCGTAATTGGAGTTGAAATTCAATTAACTTGATATCTGATTTTACTGTAAAAAAATATAATTATCCTGTATCATATCTCTCTACTTGTAAATAACTCGTCCTCAAGTCAAAATTCAAAATTTTCACTTAAAAAAAAGCTAAATAACCCCCCTAATGAGAAGGAGTTTAGAATTTGATAATATAGACCAATAAGATTTTTCCGAATAATGTATTGAACACTTTCAAACTTCTATTTTTCTTTTTTACAACCGCTCAAATTTTAGCAAGATTTCTATTGACTTTATTTGAAATAGAATTTCCGTATATGCCAACTTATGATTTGTTATTTTGTAACCAAAACATCACTTGTAAGTTTGCTGATAATTATTAAGATAATTTGAATGTGTCATTATAAATTTTGGATTTTGCAAGTAATAGTTTTTTGAGAAATTATTTCTACTTGTTTAAGAGAGTTGGTTTTTGATAAATTCAAAGAATAATTTTAATTAACATAATTAATATTTTCAGCGGTAGAAAATTCTTCCTTCCAGCCTAGTTATAGGGACGCATAAAAGATATGGTTGGGAAGAAGATCGATGTCTTTTTGTAATGATAGATCGTTAAATTTACAAGAAAGATAGAAATAAAAAAAACTCAAGATAAGATATTATTATTCATGAAATTTTTTTTATTACAACCTTGGGGCACTTTTAATAACCTTTTAATTCACTTAGATTTCTAGCTGGAATAGACTAGGAATAAGTTTTTAAGCCTAATTATAAACTTGAATAATTTAAACCCTATTCCATAATGATGTAGGTTTATTATAAACTCGTACTCATAAATAAACCCTAAAATAATTTGATTTAATGGATTAATAGAAATAATAAATAATAAAATTTTAGGATTTGATTTTAGCTTTTTAATGAATGATTATTTATTTTATTGGGATAAATATTTTGGACATTTTGGCTTTTGAACTACAGTTTTATTAATTTTGGCAAATCAAAATTGAAATTGAAATTCAATTTCAACTAGATATATGATTCTGCTGTAAAAAAATGTAGTTGTCTTATATCAGCTAACCTGTAATATCACTATGGTATCAACAACTGTACCTTAATTCTAAACCTCTCTTTCCAATTTCCCATTAAATTTATACTTCTGGACACGCATGGTTTTCCTTGTAGTACTTTTTCTAATTTTTTGATAGCTGATTGAATGTATGTTGAAGTCATAGAAGCATAAAAGATTGTTGCTTGTGATCTTTCCATGTTTTTTCTTATTGGATTTGATGAGTTTGAAAAAATTACTTTGCAGGCAAATCAACGGATCATAGATGCGGTGGCTACTCGATTGCAGCTCCCAACGGACAAGGTCATATCAAATCTGGCCAACTATGGCAACACAAGTGCTGCATCGATTCCACTTGCATTAGATGAGGCTATTCGAGGTGGGAAAGTGAAAGCTGGCGATACCATTGCTACTGCTGGTTTTGGGGCTGGGCTTACATGGGGTTCAGCAATCATCCGGTGGGGATGAAACTCCAGGATAGGCAACTGAGTTGGAACCACACTTTGAGAATTCTCTAGTACATTGTAGGATCCAGTTCGGCTGTACTTCAGAGAATATAGATTGTGCCTGTTTCCTGTCATGTATGCGTTGTAGTAGTTCCTCTGTAATGTTCTTTTCCTCATTTGAAATTTTTTCCTTCTCATCCAGCGTGGTGTCAAGAGCAACTTCTGTAACTTATATTTTTCTCCTCATTGTCATAATGGCTGTTGAATATTTGAAGATGTTGTACCAAATAAAGCTGAAGACCTCTTTAGCGTTTGCAGTCATATGTGGGTTTCATTAAAATACTATTTTATCACATATAAACCTTGACGAAAAAAACATATTTGCCCGTAGAGAAGTGTTATTGGGTTATATGTCCTTACAAACCCAAATCAGTGGGGTGTGTATAGTATCAAAGGAAAGCTAGCCACCCGCCGTCCACCCACAGAAAAAGAAGGGAAAAAAAAATTCCATTCCCGCGATTTGAACCCGGATCACCTTGGTGAAAGCCAGGTATCCTAACAAAAAAAGACAATAGACCTGTGATTAGGTTATATAATTAACATCGGTACTAATCTTAGTGGTTAAAGTCGCTACGTAAAGTGTTTTTAGCTTAATTTATTGTTGGGAGCAGTCCGCTCAGATCAACACTGTGAACTATCAAGCTGTTTAACCATAACCACCTAAAATTCTGTGCTTAACAAACTTCAAAACGCAAAAGCTTCAGACTTGGTGCTTCTCAGTCTGGATTGAATCTTCAAAATAAAATTTAGAGTGGTCTAACTTGCTTGGATTTCCAAGAATGCACTTTTGTTTGGGATAAAATTTGGAGACATGATGTTCCTCAAACTTCTATTCACAAAATGAGAGCAACTTATAGTTCTATGAAATAATTATTTCTAAATATAAGGAGTGTGTATCATCAGAGAGAGATCTTTCAGGCTCTTGGCATAAACATGCATAAAAATTGAAGCAGTCCTCTCATGGAAAGGCTCTCTTGCAACTGAAGGCTTGCTTCACACGAGCCATGTAAACTGGAAGCTGCAGAGCAAACAGTTTTGAGGAATCACTCACATATCCCCGTTATCATCATCTTCTTCCTCGTCCTCATCCGAGCCCTTCTGAATAAATAAAAGAGCACAGATTTAGCAAATTTCATATTATCTTAAAATCAGGAGTTGAAGAGAGTGTGAGGATGTTTCTCTATGCCTTGAATTCTGGATGGACACTAATTATATTTTGCATCTCATTAAATGTTTAATCCCTAGTCCAAAACAAATAAGAATGTTCTCAGGTACATGCAAACAAAACAAAACCAAATAATAACAATAATTAACTGCCGATTGTGCAAATCTCAAATAGTTTAGTGACATGAAACAGGTTCCATGAAAGATAATTAAATCCAAAAGGAGGGTTGGTTACCTCATCCTCGTCATCATCTCCCTCAAAATCCTCCTCATCAGCCTCCTGTACCAATTACAGAATAAGATAACAGGTATTTGATAGTCAACATAAGCTGTAACCTTAACAGGTAAAAATAGAGGACCTACATTGTTGAAGTACTTTAATGGATTTGGCCATAAATCTTCCTTGACTATTTCAGCCACCTGTACGATGCATCTTTCCATGTTAAAGTGAAAATTCATCAAATGAAAAAAAGGAGCTTAGCCACCAAAGTAACTTCCTGATAAAAGAATGATGTTCAAATGACACGTACTTCATCAGTCATTCCATCGGAGACATTTTTATGTTGAGTTTCACCAAACCAGCTAAAGAAACTGCATTTTCAAGAAAGGAAAAAAAGGGAAATGCTAACAATAGACAAAAACTAAAAAGTTGATAAAATTGCAGATGATGGTGGCTACTTAAGAAAACGACGATGAGGATAAAAAGTAACATCCTTGCATATGAAACTAACCAACAGGCATGTGACTACAGTAGAAATTGCCTCAGCTTTATGAAATACAATTCATACAGAAAACTGATAAAGAGTGAGAATGTAACAAGAGATTTTCTGTTCCTTATGAACGAGAGTCAAACGAGTAACCCACTGGAGTTAGAAAATTGTAAGTATGCTAGGAACCAGAAAGCCTGCAACTTTTCTGCTTCTCTTGCATTCCAAAGGTGATGCTTTATATTACTTTCAGTTTCTGATAGGAAAGGAGTTATTTGTAGAGAGGGAGGGGGTTGTTATCTGACGTGGACACCAACTGAATGTTATGTACTCTCTACTACCTAAAAATTCTCAGGTTTTATAAGCAAGGACTATCCCAGTTTCAGATCCGAAAAGAATATCAGTCTATATATAGCTATCAATTCACTGAAACTAGATAGTTCAAAATATTAGGAACTGCCTTTCGTGCTCTTGTATATTGTTTTGAGCACCATAGGAATGCACTATACAACACTCTTCCTTATGTCACTCATTCAGTCATGCAATTCAGTCCCAATTTAAACTGCTAAACATTTATGCAATAAAGCATTCTCTTAATAAAAGGATGAAGAACGGGAAAAACCAACCTTTCTTCAGACAAGGGTCGCTTTGTCCCCTTCTTCTCTTGAGCAACACCATTAGCAATATTCTGTGGGTATTTTAAAAAAGATGACCAGATATTAATCAACAAAGAATAACTCAGGATAAGTGGTCATGTATTAATAGGTAATAGTTCTTACCATACCAACCTTCCACTTGATCTCTGCACCAGTTATACTAGTAGTTCCTTCATCAAGGAATGAGTATGTCTTTGTAAGTTTAGTGTCCTCAAAATAGGGATTAGGGGAGAAGTTCTGGAAACTCATGCATGAAAAACTGAATTAAGAGAAACAGGCATCCCAAGAGAATAAAACAGACGAGAAAAATTGATAAAAAACAAGCTACTAGGTAAATACAAAACACTCACAAATGTGATTGAATAGCCGGACTTGACATCTTTGAAATCTTCCACATCTAGGGACACCAAGTACTTGAAAATCTTCATGAAAAGGATAAAGTTAAAATTATCACAAGCACATAGTCTAGGGACCGGAAGTGCAAAATAAAATATGGACAGGTCAAAAGTCGACAAGCAAATGAAGAACTAATGGCTCCAGCTCAGAAAGTAAATTACATCCCCATTTAAGAATAAATTCCATACCTTCTGATCTTCCTCACTCAAAAGTTCACCAAGTGCAGGATGACTTAAAAACTGCATTTGAACAATTCAATAAAGAAAACAATCAGGTAACATTTAGCTAAATGAGGGTTGAATTTAAACTGATACACACCACCAAAAACGCAATAAAAAAGGGACTCACTTACCGCAGTTAACCAGAAGTCTGGAATGGATTGAATGATCTCATTCCTTCTACTGTATATGGGCCTGCGTACCTCATTATACTTCTGTTCCACCTCCAAAACTTTGTCACTTGCTTCCTCATTAACCTATCAACAAATAGAGAAGAGTTCCCAATTGAAGGCCTTGTGCATCAACATGCAATTTTTTTGGCTTTAATATCGTTTAGTTAAGATATCAGAAAGATAACAACAACATAAATCTCCAGACAACTGTTGCAAGTCATGCATCATAGAATACAAAATTTTACATTTTCAGTTCTCCAAAACTTATAAACAAAGGAAGGCCAACAACACCTAAGTTTAAAAATTTTGATAATAAGCAGATCACATGGAGAAAAAAATTACAGCCCCAAGAAAGGAAATTGACCTGTGAGCACATCCACAGTCAATTAAAATTTGCATTACATAGTTGTTTCAAAAGGTTAACTCTAGCCGGAGGAAAATTCATCAAACTAATAAGGACTTATTGATCTTCTCTCGATTACAAGTAGCTCATCAGCATATTACATACAGCGCTGTCACTATTTACAAAATTACTAAACTTCTTTCCTACAATGGTTTTGATTCATGAGAATCATCTTTTGCAACTAGTGGCTAGCGAGGCAAATAGAGCTGGTGAAACAAATACTATCTCTCTGTTCTGCAGATACAAACTAGACTTTTTAAGAAATGAAATTAAAATTAAATGCATTGCTAACACAGTAAATAAAGACGATAAAAAACCATAATTCATCTCCATAAGATAGGTGGGTAAGAAAAGTCCATGAAATCATCAATCTGCTCAATTTCAAACAAAGAACACAATTCAGCTCAATATCCTGTCAAAACCATCCCCAAGAACAAAAGGATCCAAATTTACAATAATCGAAAAGACAAATGGTGGGAAGTCAGGTACCCGCTCGAGCTCGTCCTGGATCTCCTGGAGCTTCTCGATTGACAAAACGAGCTCCCCGTCAATGTGCTCGGAATCATCCTCCGCCCCAGGCTCCGCCACCTTCGACTTCTTCCCCTTGTCCGACACCATCTCCCCCGTACCCTAACCCTAATTTCCCACCAAAAATCCGAGATCGAGACGATGGGCAAAGGGCAAAAGAGGGGGTTTTGGGTTTAGGCCGGTAGGAGCGGCGCGGCTGTGGGTTTTTGGCATTTATACCTCCTTGTGGTCTCACTCGCGGTTGTGATACCGTGTTCTTGGAGTAAGGACTATTCAGAATCTATGCCGTCCAATCTAACCAATAAATGATGAACCGTAAAGATTCGCCGTGCTTCCTACTGTGGCGAAACGGATCGGTCGCTCCGGTTTTTGAGGGCGGTGATCGGAATCGGGTTTGGTAGCGAGGGGCCCACGCTAACCCAAGATTAAGCAGAGATTTTCTGCAGTGGTAAGAGGGTGTTTGGCTGGTTTGGCTAATCCTAGAATTTAAAATTCATGGATTTGATTGAGTTATCTTTATAAATTGCACAGTTAATTTACATTAATCCCGCTCTATTGACTTAAAACTTTTAGTTCATTCGAGTCCCTTCTGTTGAACCTAAGGTTATATATATATATATACACATAATTTCTCATTACATACGTATACATGTTAAAAAATCCACTGCTATCCTTTGGAAATTGTTTTTTCAATAATCGTGATTTTTTTTTTCTTGGGTTCCTTTGTAAAATGTGTTTGAGATCTATTGTGTTTGTTTTGAATTGATAACGCAATAAATTAGTTACCAAATGTCAAGCCATGGACACCAGCGATATACCAAGGACATACAGGTACAACACAAACTCATTATATCCATAAAAATTGAAAAAGGAAAACAAGAAAAAATCTATTCTTTGTCGATGGGTCGGGCCTCAAAGCCTCCCTCCTTCCTCTTGACCAAAGAGTACGGCATATGAGTCCCCAGAATTTTATCCCAGGTCACAAAGAACGGCTGCGAGTAGTTGTACTTGTTGCCATAGAGCTGGTGATGAACATCATGGTACGCGCTGTTGTTCTTGAAGAGCAGCTGGAGAATGTTGCCGGGGAGCGAGAGGCCGCAGTGGTCGTCGACCGTCTTCACCGTCGCGAAGGAGAAGAAGAAGATGGCTGTGCGAGGGGTCATGCCGGAGAACAGGAAGGATATAGCGCCGCCGAAGGTGTCCAGCAGGAGCCCCTCCAGCGGGTGGTTGTAGAGCGCCCCGAAGGCGTAGGGTACGACGAGCGTGTGGTGCTTGGAGTGGACGTACTTGTACAGAAACTTGTTTATGTGCATGTACCGGTGCATGAAGTACTGCCACGAGTCCATCACGAACATCGCCACCAGAAACTGGCCGACGATGATCAGCAGCGGCGGCTGTGGTAGCACTGCGCTGCTGTGGTCGGTCGCAAACTGCGGGCGTGTCTGTGAGCATGAGAAATGCAAGAAGATTTTTGAAGAATAAGTATGGATGGATGAATACCATGAAGAGGAGGAGAGAGACGGCAATCTGGAAAGCCTGCTGCAGGAGAACGCCCTTGACCACGGTGGATCTGGAGACACTGTTCTTGGTGTACTCTTCGGCTTTGGGATGGAGCCTGTAGCTGTCGAGGCCGTCTAGGAGCACGTACATGCCGGAGTAAATCCAGTACACTGCAACTGGCACAAAGGTGCCCAGCACCTCATCTGATACTCCAAACGCCATTGATAGGGTTTCCTTCTTTTTTTTTTTTTTATTTTGTTACTTTCACCCCTTGTCGATCAAAGTGAACCCACAGCAGAAGGTTGCTTCTGTGAAAATGCCTGCATAACATTTATATTTGATGAGCCAAACAAAAATTATTCCAAATGAACAAGAGAAAACATGCAATCTGCCAGATATATTCACTGAAAAAACTGTCAAATAAGGAAGACAGCAAACAATAAAGAAGAGAATAAATCTGATCAAGAAAATCTATGGAGAAAAGAAGCTCAGAAATCTCTAAAAAACACTCTTGAGACTTGCTCCAGAAGAGAACAAACCTGAACAAAAAAAAAATCTGAGACAATGCTTAGAAGTCTCTCAAAAAATCCCTGAGAACTTATTCTCCGCTGCCTTTAGAGAGGATATAGAAACCATGATATCTCTTTTATAGTTGCAGAAGTCCTAAAAATGAGAGGATACAAGTCCACCAAGTGGGGTGATGGCCCTTCACCAAGTTTCTCGTTTCGTCTATCATTTTGCATATACTCCCCTAGAAAAGTTTTTTTGAAGACCAAGAACACTGATTCGAGATATTTCCTATATTTGTCGGGGTGTAAACGCAAAATGTACCCTCATTATCTTTCTCCTTGTTTTTCTATTTTGGAATTAATGATTGTCATATGCTTCAATTTGTTTAATACTCTTTGTCTGCTACGCCAGGACTTAATTAGTTTTGATCAATGACTTCTCTTTTCTTAATATGATTTATTAAAGAAAAGGAGATCATGTGGAAGTTGGAATAAAGGATTAAAAAGAGATTGGATGGTGGATTAATGATTTTAAAATGTTTTTTTACCAAAAATAAAAAAGGTTAGACAAGGTCAATTACATCGTAATCTTTTTTACATTGCAGATAATTGCTAAACATCCCAACTTGAGAGCTGCATTGAAGTGTTATTTGCCTGCCTTTTTAATATTTACAAAAAATAATTATATGTATTAGGTTAAAATTTTCAACTAATGAAAAACCAAGAGTATTTTGCCCAATATTCTTGAAATATTCCATTCCTGAAACACCTTTTTTCCTTGGCCCAAAAAATGTCCTTTTTTTTCTTCTTACACTTGCATTGCATTATATCCAGAGAAAACTACAGGATAAGAGTGCATAATATATTATTGCTAACAACTGAAGTTTAATGCTTGAAGCAGGACAATATCATGTGATGTGAGGCACAAAGGTATATAATTGAGAAGGAATAATTCTTGTGGTGGGACAGATCATACCAAACATGCAGATTCTAAAACAAGATGAAGTAGTAGTCCACCTCATGTTTGTAATGTTTAATCTGAAACATGGAACAGATCAAAGAACATACCAGCTCTGAAAGGCCAACTCCAACTTGCCAACAAATTATGCCAACAGAACTGGACCTTCTTTCGGTGGAGAGAGAAAATTGGACTTGCTCTGGGAAATAGTGCCAAGTGTAAAGGGGAAAAATCATCATATGGAGGACTTCTGAATCTTTCTACAAAGAAAGTCTTTAGGAAAACAGATATTTTGTCAACATGGGATCCAAGAACGATTCCTGTCTGTCTCCAAAGACTTCGTGTAATGAGTACATAATACTGGATAATCAAAGCTTCAAATTATTTTCATGAACAAATAGAATAAGTCAAAAAGACAAGGTTGACTAGTGTTTCAGCAACCGTAGCAGACTACACCAAGAAAAACCCTGATATGTAGTTCCTCAGTTGCCATTTCAGAAAGATGTTTCAACACCACCTGTGAGACTTCCCCCTAAGTCCAAGATCATGATTAGCTCAAATAGACAGTAAAAGAAAATGAAGAAGTTAAATAAAAAATTGTTCAACATAAGAGACTTGAAGTTGGTGGGATATTATATGCATGCATAAAATGATGAAACAAGGTAACAAGCACAATAAACAGTTGACAATTCTGATCACAAAAATTTAATAAACAGATTGAGATGAGGATGTGTTTACATTTCCACTGACTTGCATCAAGATTTCTCATGAGCTACCAATGGATTGCTAAACAAGCAAGTACAGAGGTTAAAAAGGTAAGAAACCCCTCCAACCATTAAAACTAAAAATTCAAAAAACAATATCACCAAATTTCATAAATAGTAATATCCTGATTGAGTACAACACTGGTGCATAAAAAATAAACCATATGAAATGAACACCACAATCTCAGTCGCTCAATGAAAAAATCCTACCCATGATACAAAAATACCTAATGGTAAATTTATTATTAATAGTTAGCTACATGAACATCTAATATAGAGCTAGTATTAGAGGAAAACTACAAGAATCTGAACCATCCGACTAATTTTAGATGCAACTCATAAGTTACAAAGAGTTGAGAAAGTACTTTCCTTTCCTGTTCAATCAGCGGCAAACCAGCCTTTTCCGTGTCACAAGTCTAACATCTGAAGCACATCTCAATCATCTAACCTTTCATTCAGCGGTAAGATCAAGCAAAGGGTGAACTTTCCTTTTGTTCAGCGGTATGATCAAGAAAAGGGTGAACTTTTGCATAAGAGTATCAACAAGTAATCCCTTGGAGTTCTGCAGCACGGCAGAAGAAAGATCCATCACATCAACTTTGCCACTCAAAGATTGCCATTTGTTGGCAAGTATTCCATTGTGAAAGTCAGGTTACTAACTTGTCTGCAGAAAGGTCCTTTTTTCCTGTTACCTATGAACATGGGTCAGCATTGATGCATGAAGCCAAATAGTCAACAACAAATCTCATTCAGTGAACACAAAAAGAGCTCTTTTTTAAAATTAATGAAAAGTTATGGAAGCAAGGATGAATATTACTAATATTTTATGGGTGCTTGAATAAGTATCTTTTCAATTGATACAAACAAACAATTATTGTTCTTAAATGCATGATGATGTTTTCAATTAAATAACAAGCAAAATTCTGTTACAAAAAAAACTCTGGGTAGTTCTCATTCTTAATAAGAAGGAAACGTCTTGCACATAATAGAACCCCCAGTTATGAGCAAGCTCGAAAGCTTTGGGCATCGGCGCTCTCAGATCTAAAGACACTTCCACAGTCATCTCGTCTTTTCATTAAACAAACACAAACGTACAACAACAAGCTGTTGATTACAGCAGGTTTGGATCATAAGAACTTTGAATGCTCCAGGTGATCAGAATTTTTAAATGGCATAAGGCCATGAACATCTATGATCACAATTCTAAGCTAAGAAGCTCGTGCTTTTATAGTTTGAAAACATTTTTTTTTTGTTGGGCTGAACTTTTGATTTGTGACATGGACTACAAATTGACTACAGCTTGGAAGCTAGAGATACAAGTCCAGGATACTGTTAAAACAGGGAAAAGGAATCTGGATGTGGAAAAGGAGACCAACAAGCATCAAATGCTGCAAGAAAACAGGATAATCATTGTTCTGCAAAGGGAAAAATTACGTGCAGAAAGAGGCAAAGAGAGGTGGAAAAAAGGAGACTTCAATCAAAATATTTTACTGGAAGAAGGTTCAGGACACATCTTCTCATAGAGGTAGCTAGGCACCTAAAATTAGAGAGATGATCCACTTAGACAAGTTACATAAACATCGACATAATCTTCATCTACAAATACTTGGATAACAGATCCTAAACAATGAAGTGTACATCCACTCCAGCACCAGGATAGAGATGGGATACGTGAAGCCATAAGCTAGTCACTGCAGCAAAGTCATCCAAATTTGGAACAAGCATAAAACGCAATACTTGCTACCCAAAAAAAAATTTAAAAAAAAACCTTGATACTCAATATAAGACCAGAATGATATTGTAATACTTCTCTCTGTTTTTTTGGGTGGAAAACAAGATTTTTACCATTTCTGAAAAGAAAACATTGCCACATAAAGGTTAAGGAAACAGCCATGTGATATTTATCACCAAAAAGAATGGTGCATATGTTTTATTAGCATCACCAATGTATATATCACAATAGCAAAATAAGAATTATGGTTGCACATTGGAAATCATGTGTTCCAGAAAAAAGTTAGGTGCAGGAAGTAAGGAGAGGAGATGTCCTTACAAGACAAGGTATATAAGAAGGTAATAATATACGGCATCCACATGTCATGCATGCCATTCCACAGTTGCATAAACTAGTTTAAGGAATAATAAAGGCAACAAATATTTATTTTCTTTTCCTTGTCTTGGTATTATGGAAACTATCAAAATGTTTGTTTTTAAGCAACTCTGAGAAATATGTCCCTTTTCATCCTGATCATGAACAATTTGTGCTCAACCTTCCATGTCACATTTTCTTTGCTATATTGCCAGCATTGTCAAGAATAGACTTTGTCATGCGAATTAAGGATTATTCGCCCCATGCTATTAGTTGCATTGATTACAAAACCAAAAGCATTCACCCAATCAGCTAAGAAGAGAAAGAAATTAATCACATATATAACTAAGTGGAACAACATGATAGTCAAATCAAGCTAAGAGGTTAAAAAAATGCAACAGAAAATAATCAACAAGTTAAGCGCTTACATTTTAAATATCTTAATTAGTGATCTTGGTCTCTCAAATCCATCTTTAGATATACAATTCTCTTCCTGATCATCTTCCTCCTCCATAGGTCTAGGCTTCCCTTGTTGCCATGATTCAGGCTTCCAGCAAGCTTTGACCAGAGATTCACCAAGCAAACTTGCAATACTTGTTACCATTGCCTCAGCCTTCTGCACATAAGGAAAAGGCTCCTCTTTAAAGTGATGAGACAGCCATAAATACATGGACAGAAGCTGATGTTTTGTCTCAAGATCCGACAACTTAGCGTCATTCTTGGCTGAGCCCCTTGGCATCCCCATTGCTATACCAACTGGACAATTCTGGCTATAGTGAGAAGCAAACCGCAATAGATGGTACATTGCCTTTGGATCCCTGATATTAACTGGTGCAAAGCAGAAATTGAACCGATCTTGTAGGGATAGTCCTTGAACCTTTTCCAACATATTAGCTACTTTGCTAACACTGTCATGCTGGCACAGGCTTGTCCGACAACTCACAGAAAGTAGCTTTTGGAAACTGCCCTGCAAACAACTCTACTTGCTCAAAGAATGGAAATAGACCTATTTTCTTCACCTCATCAAATGGCTGCTGTAAGCATTCGATCAAATACTCCAAATCATCCAACTGAAACATCATCACGAGCCCATCAAGACATCTACTGCCCCTGCGCCCTGCCCGCCCAGCTATTTGCTTTACCTGTGAAGCTGGAACAGGCACCATCCTATCTCCATTGTACTTTGACAAACTATAGAAAACAACCCTCCTGATATTCAAATTCAGCCCCATTCCAATCGCATCACTAGCCACCAACACATCATACTCGCTACCCTGATCATTAAACAAGTTTGCCTGGTACCTCCTCGTCTTTGGTGGCAAGGCACCATAAATAACACAACATTTATGCTTAGTATACTTCTCAATCGCCAACTTCACCTCAAAAATCTGTTATAATATTAGGTATAATAAATTAGTCCCACATCGGATATTGAATAGATAGAGTTCAATATATATAATGAAAAAAACTGATATTCCATGAGTTTAAACTTTTGGAATAATTTGATATCCGACTCACTATATGGATATGATTTAACACTCTTGCAGCTCCCCCAACAAGTTTTATCATAATTTCAGTTTCGAAACTGTGCAAACTTTTAAAACCGAAATTACTGTGATGATGCGACTAAATCGAGTCGCATGTTAATTTTATGGCAAAGACCGGGGAGAGGGCGCGAGCGCAGACCTGAGGGTTTAGGAGGCCGGCGTGAGGCCGGAGAGAGGGTGTGGGCGTGGACGCCACCAGTCTGGCAAATGCACTGGTGGGGATGCCAGAGGCCGACGCGAGGGTGCAAGTGCACGATAATATTAATGTGGTCAAATCACACCGAAAGAAAGAGATTATTACAATATCAAATATGATGAATTAATCCTACATCAGATATTGGATAAATAGATTTCAATATATATAATAAAAAAAATCTATATCCTATAAATTTAAGTTTTTAGAATGATTTGATGTCCGACTCATTATATCAATCTAATTTGATATTCTTATCACTCCCCTAACAAGATCTTGAGAATGCAACAATGAAATCCCCCGGTCGCACATTCTTCAATCTCCAGTCCAGTATGCAAACTACAATAAACACCCAAAGAATTCACCTTGTCGAATACCTCCATGGCAAGAAGCCGAAGCGGGCTGCAGTAAACACCATGCTTGGCCCCCATGAAGCGCTGGAGCGCATTGTAGGTCTTGCCGCTGTTCGTCGGGCCGCAGTGGTAGATGATACGGCGCTTCATGGCGCACGCGAAGGGGAACCAGGTGTGGGGGCGTGTGCGGTTGGCCGAGTCCATTTGGTCCCGGAAGCTGCGAAGCACATCAGGGAATTGGTCGAGGCAAAAGTCGGCAAAGACAGGGAAGAGGAAGCGAGCCGCGGGGAAGTCGTCTGGATCGGATTTGGACTCTTCGTGGAGGGAGAGGAGGTGGAGAAGGAGGTCCAGGGGGATGCGGGAGAGGAGAAAATTGCGGAACTTGTGGGCAGCAGTGGGGAAGAAGGAGGCGGGAACGTAGATGGTGCGAGCCTGGTCGGCGGCCCAGGGACACTTGGCGAAGGTGCGGAGGACCAGCGTGAGGGTCTGCCATTCTGTGCGGGTGAGATTGGCGGAGCCGTCGGAGAGGGAGCGGAGGCGGGAGAAGAGACTGTCATCCGGCGTGTTTGAATAGAGACCATCGTCGGGAGAAGAAGGAGGGAGAGGTGGGGAGGGGGAGGAGGAGGAGGAGAAAGGGGATGCGAATTAGGGATTGGGAGAGGAGGGAGAAGAGGGGGAGGGAAATGGCGGGGAAGGGGAAGGGGAAGGGGAAGGGGAAGGGAAAGGGAAGAGAGGTAGTGGTGGAGTTGGAGAGGGGGTCGGAGGCACCGGAGGGACGAGCCGGAGGCCGAGAGGGTGCGGTGGAGGATGGTGGCCATAGATTTTCGTTCTTCGGGCAGGAGCCATCGGGGAGAGAGGAAGAAGACGACGGTCGGCCGTAGATAACGGATTCGGGTTTTAGGTCATAAAGCGGGTTGAGTGAATCGCGTTGGCTCTCCATAGGCAAGTTTCAACAAGCCCGAATCCATTAAATTTATATTAAATTCATTAATATCTATTAAGACTTGTTAATATTTATATTTATTACTTCTAATAATATATTGAAATGGTATTTAAGAATAAATTAATATATTTTATTAATAAAATAATATTTCAATGAACCTCGAACAATTTTTTTAAAATAAATTTAAAATCAAATAAATTATCTATTAAAATTTGTTGAATATTTTAAATAAATTTTAAATAAGCTTTTAATAGGTCGGCCCGTGAGTCCACTAATCTTTGGTCCCACATGATCAGGTGGATTGCGCGGTCCACAAGTCAGGGCAGAAAATTGGTCCAATTAGAGGATGACAACTAGATTAAAAAAAATCTAGTTAAGAGCAATATCGTTAGATGATAACGTGGAATCATTTGACTAAGTTTTTGTGAAACACGTGTTAAAACTCGGTGTATCGTCTCCAAAATCGAACTCATCTACTGATAAAAAAAAACGTCTGGGAAATCAAACTCATAAACTCATTATATATAAATATATATATATATAAGCACAAACTAACAACTGGCGTGTAAAACCCAAATCATAAGTAACACAGATGAATAAAAGATGCTAGAATGATTTAAGGCAGCTTAGGTTAAGTCTCCAAGTACAGTTCAGTTTGGGTTCCAATAATCGAGATAGAATCTTTACAACACAAAAATCAGATGCCTTGGGTTTTGCAACAACATCACTAAAATACATAAATCTTAAAACAGAAAGCAAGACTACAGACAGACCATAAATAGCATAGCTTAAGGGTAACCTCAAAAACGTGCTGAGTTTTCCTCCTGATTCCATCTTTGATCCATGAATGGCCTTCAGATCTTGAAAACGATATGGAACACAAAAGTTGCAGAGCTAGTAGCCATGCTCTTATGCCTCAATGAACATCCAGGCATCAGCCTTCTTTGCAGAAGCCAGAGATTGAGTTATTCAGAATTCAAGTAGTAACGATATTGGATTCACTCTTCGGCTGTTCTGTTACCTCCTCCACCAACCCAATAGGTCTTCACGGCAACCAATATCTTCTCTGGCACAAGAGGGCCATCCTCATGATCTACCATCTTTGTGCTCCATTTCATGCCACTCGTCATCCTCTGAGCTTTCATCAACACATCAACTTCGTCACGGAATATAACCGCACCTTCTGGTCTTAAAATGCGATCCATCTCTAGAAGAATGTCTTCCATTTTGCACCTGGTTCGATTGAATGACAGACATACAGTAATGAAATCTTCACATGTTCCAATAATCTTCCTCTAATTTCCTTTTTTCAAATAAGCCAACAAAAAAAAGACTTACTTGTCCTTGTACAGGCTAAAAACACCATTAGCATGAATAAGGTCATACGTCCTTGGGTATGTGGAGAAAGCCTCACACCTAGATCAGACAAAAGGTAAATTGGTTAAGGTGATACACAATTAGAGGAATGAAAGGCAATAAAGCGTATCATACGAACAAAATTATTATCAGTAGGAGATTGTGATTCATTTATCAGAGCTTATTTTGAAGAATCAATGATTCAATGCAGGAGGAAGTGCATAGCGGTAGAATTTAGTTAAACTACAACAGAGTCAAATAGAGGTGGCAGGCCAGTATAACCACCAATAGGTTTATCTGTACAGATAAAATGGATATATCACAAATAACACAAATTAATGAATAAAGCCAATAGGATCCACGATAGGAAAAAATCAGTTGTATAAACAAAAACATAACATACCAATCATGGTAGATGCCTATCAGTCCTCGCTCATATATGACACCCAACATGGATTTCTCGGCAATAGTTGGCACAACATTCATCACCCATAGTTTTGGAGATTCAATGGTTGCAGCAAAACTACCAAAACCAGCATTCATATCCATTATATTGCGATATCTTCCAGTATCAAGATACTTGTTGATATTCTTATAAGCTTTAACATGTTTTTTCCACAATCTATTATCTTCCTGATATGATTGAACTGGAACCCTGGGCACAGTACCACTAGATATTCTAGGAGGAACAGCATTCAGTCTTTCAGGGAATGTCTTTAGTTGGCCTCCAGCAACCTCTTCAGGACTGTTCACCTCAGGGAAAGGAGTCACACAAGCCTCCATCTTCTTGTACCTAATACCACCAGAGAGTGAAATCTAGTCAGAAGGACAAGTAGGGATATAGAGATAATTTTTTCTAAGGATGGAATGATGCTGATGAATCACATGAATAGCAATAAACATCACAGAGGTCAAACAGTAAGTTTACCACTTCAGCTAAAGGAGACAACAAATGCCATTATGTTGATTCACAAACCATGAATGTGGACCAGGAAGCTGACTCTGACCAGAAAGGAAGATAGCAATTTCCTGTGTAGCATAAGCTAACTTGTTTGTCTAAAACAAATGGCATCTCCTTCAATACTCACTAAAAACAGTATCCTTCAAAGAACTATATCCAACATTACCAAAAAGTACTCTACAAGCAGAAAATACAGTAGTAAGAAACTTAACCATCACATGAAGCCTGTTTTCCCCTACTTAAACCATGCAACTTGATAGACGGTCAATAATTTGAACATGCATTCCAAAGAATTACAGAGCACCAGGAAAAGCTGACCCAGAAATTATATTATGAACAAACATGGTACACAAAATACCAACATCGACAATTCTTAAGTTAATTTGAAGAAGCAAGACAAGTTCACTGATTTATGTATGTAATTGATGACATTAAACTCATGTAACAGAAGCAAAATCAAGCAAGGTGCCAAGATATTTTCAATACTAAAATGAAACAGAGAAATTTTTTGCATCAGAAAATCATGAGTGAAATGCTTCAAGTTTAAACGATTTAATTATTATTCAAGTATGTAATAGTATTGGGTAAAGACCCCTACCAGACATCATCTGGATTTCTTGATTCACAAATGGTAACACGAGACTCATCTTGCCTCTCGGGGCAAGAATCAGCATTTATTCTCTTCCTCCAGATAGCAATTTCACCCTTTTCAGAAACCTTCTCCCAGCAAAGAAGTGCAGCAATTTCTTCAATCTTCCTCTGTTCCTCCTCAAGATCCTCCTTTGTTCGCTGCCAAGCCTTGTAGTTAGTTTTCCAATTGATTGGTGGGCCAGAAAGCACCCAATAGCCACCAGGCCTGAGAACCCGATCTACCTCCATCATGTACATTCCATCTGCAAAAAATAAATTTCAGTAACACATTCAGGGGGGAGAAATGAAACAACTATAGCACTATTGGTGCACATGCACAGCCCTCCTTTCACTATGTATTATGCAAGACATTAAAGTCTATGCTCATGTCTAGAATTATGAAGCCACAGAATCTCATTTCGAACGCTACAATGTTAGCACTGGATAAACAGTGGAAGACAAACAGACAAAAGCTCTAAATAAGGAGACTATGCTTCATTATCAATCCAAAAATAAAGGAAAAGAAAGCTTCACATTAATCCTCACCATTTGATCCCCATGGAATTAAGCACCTTGAACAGTGAGCCATGTCAAAAGCCCTCGATGGATATGGCAGCTGGATAGTTCCAAGGACACCTATCACAGCAGGCACACCTCGTTCCAGGGCAAATTGAACCTGTGCCTCGTGCGAGTCTCTCGGTGCAAATGACATAGCAAGCACATTCCTTTTAAGCAAGTATGCACCCCAGCTTGCAACCTGAAAAGATTGCACAATCAGCCAATGCAATGTATGTGTTAAGACATAATCTAAGATGTAACCCCCAATATAAAATATTGAACATGATAAACATAGCTGAAGTTCCCTGTGAATGAAATCTAAGATAGGAACTGAGAAAAGTTGTGCAGAACTATGAAAAAGATGGAACGCAGCATAAAGAAAATTGAGCATACTCCACATCCAGTGTCCAGTGCCGTTCTCACAGTCCCATTTGCAATTGGTATAACAGATGCAAGTTGATCAATATATTTATCTGCTCCTTGAGGGAATTGTGTACCTCCTCCTGGAAATCGAAACACATTGCCCTCATACTGAACCCAATTCTGAACAGCCTTCTCAACTGTCAAGCTCTTATATGGAACATTTGCATAGGGAACATAGTCTCTGCTCTTTGGCCAGGGAAACGGTGCCACATATCCTTTTGGCGCTGGGATAAGGCAGTATAGCTTTTCTTTCTCGGGAGGGCAATGCCTCTCCCTGTAATTCATGTTTGGTCTAGGAAATTTCATTGCCCGGTTTTGATCTTGACAAGGAGTATAATCAGTATAACGGTCAGGGCACGGCTTGAAGATCTGAACTTTGGAATCTGGAATATCATCAGCTCCTCTGTGATGAGTCTCAAAATTGAGATTAGACAGAACAGTGCAATCCGTCTGCTTTGTTATTTCCACTGCTATGCTGTCTCCTTTGCCAAAACCACTCTTCTGCCAGGCACCGAGCACATAGAAGAAGCAGCACAAACCAATCACAATGAATATGGACACAGAGCTTCGAGTCCTACTTTCTGATGCATTCCCTTTTATAGCCATGATTCACCTGAAAAAGTATTTGATTTCTTTTACATATCAGGAGTTAAGAATGTTCGCACATAGGAACTTACCAACATTTCTCTAGAAGAATCCATATTGCTATAATCAAAACTAGTAATATATCTACTCAGGACAGCAGAAAGATGCAGCTTACCAGTCATCCAACAGATATGCGAATCAAATATCCTAAAAATCATAATCTTGCCATATGCAACGCTCACACGAAACTAGAAATTTACGGAAAGTTGACTACCATCCAAGAGATCATACATGGAAACCATTAGCATTCAGATCGAGATCTGATGAGCTCCCCTTCCACGCATCTAAAAGATCCATTTTTTTTTTGACAAAATTAAAGTTCAAATCGATCCGGAGAGCAGCGAAGCTAACATTTTTGGGAGGGAAAACAGAACCAAGCTCCACAATGACACTAAAATTCATCAAAACTCGCAAATTGTCGAGAAAATCACCATAATTAGAGAAAAGAAAAGAACAAATCCGGAGAAGACACGCGGATCTAACATAGCAATCAAGCGACATACCGCAGATCAACCGAGATCGAACCCGAGACCCAAGCTCGAGCTAGAACGAAAACCTAGATCAGCTCCGGAGACAAGGAAAAAGAACGAAGGGAGAAGAAAATGGAAATCGCTCAGCCGTGCGATCCGGAGAAATTTATACGCTCATTCTTTTTAGTTTCTTTTTTTTTTTTCGTCTGATTAATTTGAAGTGTTAATTACAGATCTACACCTCATCCGGAGGATTGCTGCTTAGATCCGCCGTGGGTTGCCAACCATACACGTGTGTCTCGCGAATGGTACCGACCCTGATTCTCTGGAATTCGCGAACACGAACTTGAAAGTTGCACGTGTACGGCTCCGAAGCCAAATGCAAGATCTTTGTTTAAACGACACGATAACATGATCCACGTCTTTCTGTACTGCGGAGGAAAGTATCTCGGTATCTCCTCGATTGTTTCTTTCTGAGAGACCAGCAAACTTGACCGTAGATAGTGACGTAGAACGTGGAGGTTCTCTATTGAATGCCTAAATGACGTCATCCTCGGAGGTCGGGTTTGCGCTGGCCCTTGAAAGACATCGGACGGTGACATTTGGACGCGGCTCTTTGATTTGGAAGTATTTCTGGAAAGTCGCGATCGGCCGAAAGGCGAAATAGTCATTCTGTTTTCTTATATGACGCCTGTCGCGTAGTTTGCCGGACTTAGGACGTGGCACTCTTTGACAACGTGTATTTCTGTGATTCGCGTTTAGTGGAGCGTAGCTGTTACATGAGAGCGGTGGAACTAGTGTCGGCGAGGATGGAAAGCTAAGGTGTATTTGCGCCGACGGGGGATTTGCTAGGCTGCTCACTGCACGGATCACCACAAACTTTGACTTCAGCTGGGCATGCCACCGTGTGGGGCCTGTGGTGCACGGCGTGGAAGACTTCACTGTGGTTTGGGTCCGGCGCGATTTGGGTTGATGAGTGCGTGACAGGTTGTCGTCCGGTGTAAAGAAATGTGATCTTTGTCGGGGATTATTTTGTGTCTTGTGCACATCAATAGATTTTAGAAGCTGGTTCTGATTAAATTGCATCATTTTCTGGTAATTTTATTTTTTTTATTATTCTTTAAAACATACGAAGATAGCATATAAAAACACCCTAATTCTGTCTAAAATAATCAAAATATTTAAATTTGGTAGACATCAAACCTCCAAAATATCTAAATAAATTGACTAAAATTCGAGCAAAAGCATAAAATATTTTATTTGTCAAATTAAAATTTAAACTTTAATAATATATAATTGTATTGCTCTAAGCTGCTGCTCAAAGAAAACGACAATAATACAAACAAATGAACATTTATCACAAATTAAATAAATAGGTGGCTATCTAGCATACAATATTGTTAATTGTCGGATATTTAAAGAGTTGAGTTCTGTCATTGCCAACAAATTTTTTTAGAAGGAGATTAGAGATATGTTAATGAATTTTTTTTATTTTTAATTATATAATATTCATTTCTAAAAATGTCTTAGTAGTTTTTGAGCTATGAAAAATAGAAATCTTGCCTCTTGTTTTCTAAAATCATTTACAGAAAATTTGAAAACTCTTTCTTTTTTTTTTTTCCATCACAAAATGATTATTCATGGATTTTCTGTGCAATCATCCAGAGAGCCAGTGCAAATGTCGCAGTGGGCCCCACAGGTACTTTAAAAATTTTTTTTTTTTGAAGGTTTTGCGCGTAAACCGACATAAAATCGGGACGAAAATTGCATGTACCGCACGCATATTCCCATCAAGATTTCATGCGCAAAAACTTAAAAAAGAAAAAAAAAATCGAAAAAAGAGTTTTTAATATAAAAAATTACCTATATGATTAATTTATGAAAATTATTTATTTTTTTATTTTTTTAAAAATACACCGATTAAAAAAATTTAAAAAAATTCTATTTTAACTTGATTTTATCTATTTAATTAACATAAAAAATAAATTTAATTTAATTTAAATAATTATTAAATTAATATAAAAATTAGTCGTTCTCGATTTTTATGAAGAACCAACTCTTTATATTATAAGATTAGAAATTTAGAATTTAAGTTTGACAAACAGGCCATCTCCTGATTGTGTACAATAATATAAATTAAAAATCAAATAAAATTAATTAAATTTTTTTATATTAATTATTTTAAAAATAAATTAAAATATTTTAATCGAGTAACTTTTTGTAAATTCATAATATCAGTTATTTTTTAATACGATTTCTCATAAATTTATTATAAAACATGTAATTTTTTTGTTAAAAAATTAAAAAAGAATTATATTTGGGATCCATTTGAGACAAATGTCCCGTTTTAATTGGGTCGCCAAATTAATTTTTTTTTTACCGAGCTCAGGAGCGGAGTTGCGCCCATTTGGCCTTCGGTTTATTTAAAATTTTTATTTGTTTTCTAAGCATCATGAAATTTTACATTTGATTTCATTGCAGAGAGAGAGAGAGAGAGAGAGAGAGGCGAACGTAAGATTTGTCGTTGCCCGTGCATTGTAGCATCTGTGATATCAAATGGGTTTTCATCTTCATTACGCAATATTTCCCCTTTTAATGCGAGGAAAAATTAAACAAAAAATCTTTGGACAAAGAAAACAAAGGAAAAGCAACCTCCAAACGCAATGATATCATTATATTGCTCAGATTTGTTTTCCTTCTCTTCATTTTTTTACTTTGCAGACTCGCATTCTGCTTCTTTTCTTCTGCTGGAAAGTTCAGATTTTTAAATTTTCCGTGTATTTGGAGATCTTTAGAATCTTTTCAAGGCAAAACATCTATCCATATACATATACATATGTACGAAATGCACTAATCCCATGATTAATCCTAATCCCTGCAGTATAGACCTTATTATGGGGTCCTTAACAACACTAATAAGCTTTAGAGAAATGTTAGAAAAATGCCACCGACTTTAAGAATCTCCTCTCCGAAGTGAGGCCAAATCATGAAAATTCTTTACAAAACTTTAATTTCATTTTCATTCTTTTCCTAAATTCCCATATCCTATAAATACTAGTAACCTCACAGAAGCTTAACAGAAGAGATGAGTGTCTCCTTGAAAAGAAAATAGTAGACGCGCTAGTATCCATTCCAAGCATCAATCCAGAAAAGGAAAATGCATCCGTAAAGCGCAAGCTCTCTCGCTTTTGCATGCACGCTGCATGCCAAGGTACAGGTACATATGCGTGCATAGATCTATTAACTACAGTAACATCTTGCTACTGCCTGTGGTCCGTAACATTTTAAAAGATCGAAATCAAAGCAAAAGCAAGAGAACAGAAACAAAATAGTCATGAGTCGACTTCAAACCAAGTTTCAGAAAATATTTCACCTCAAGCATCACCAAATTTCATCAGAAATATGAAATTATAATGTTGCAGGAATTCAACATGACAACAAAAAATTGGTGAATGCAGTTTTTGCAATTTGTGCTCTACATTAGAAGTATCATCTAATGCAGAAGTACTGATAAAATGCTTCTTTCAGTTATGTTCTGATAATTGTGTTACAGAAACTAGCCTTGTAAAAGCAACAGCAGCAACTGCTGCACTTTTGCTTTTAAACAAAGATAAAGGCAGGAGCCCAGCCTATGGGTGTTCACCTCGGACCATGACCAGTCCAACTTCTTGAGCTCAATGAAGCCCTATTCCTTGATATTTTTTTTCCTAAAGTGAGGGAACTGGTGCTTTAGGAACAAACCAAGCTGCATGTACTTTTGCGCATCAAGCTATATACAAATATAAAGAAGCAGATAAAGAGGAAGATGGTCCGCATAGATCAGAGAGAGAATCAAAGGTGGCCATTAAGATGCAGGAGATATATAGGAAAACAGCAAAGACTTATCTTAGGGGTTAGCCATTTCGAAAGAAAAGAAGGTTTCCCTGCTATAATGGCAAAGAGAGGCACAAAGAAGCAGTTAGCAGCCACAACCATGTAACATAGTTTTCATATTTTTTTCATGGATAAGAGTGCATCTTGATTAGAAGGAGTTCTAAAGTAGAGGAAGATCATAGAATGGGGCATAAAGCAAGAGTTTGGCTTGTTGGGTCCCTATTCCCAACCCATTCTTTGAGACTTTCTTAGGGAGAAAGTGAGGAGAAAGGCAAAGAAGAAGGGAGATGGGGGAAGCAATGAAAAGATACTTAGCTTCCCAAGAACAGGGTTCCAATTCTCTTTATTCATGCCTGTCAGAACCTTCTAAAACAGCCTTAAAGTTGCTTGCATTGCAGGCATATGATTGAATTGAATCTATATTCCTCTAGGTGTTTTTGTGAACCCTGAGCTTTATGCTTTTGGACCCAAAATCCACAGCAAAACAGGACTATATCTACAAGATGGGGCATAAGCAGAGAAGAATCAGAGTTTCAGAGCTGCTGATTTTCTTTACACACCAACAGAGAGAGACCTCTGCGTACACTCTGCTTGAGGTGCAATGGGTTCCTACTCTATCAGGGTCTTCTTAATTCTTGCTTGTCTCTGGTTCATAGCTCTTCAACCACACAAGGTCTATGGCCTCAGAGGCATAGGCCTTGTACTCAGATGGGAAGAAGAACATGGGTTAGCAGCAAAGGCGGCACGCATGCTTACGGACATGGATGCCGCTGGTCTTGATACTACAAGGAAGTCGGCAATGGCGCCTTCACCATTTGATCCTAGCCAAGTGAGCAAGAGGAAAGTTCAAAGAGGATCCAACCCCATCCATAATAGGTGCTGATGATTTATCAACAGTTTGCTGTTGTTCCTGTGGAGCTACAAGGGGCAGAAGCTTTGTCAACGAGGAAATGGTGGCATAGACAAGATGAACTTCAAGTTTTTCATCCTATCGTTCTTTCATCTTGTCCTTTCTCACATGAATTGCCTTGTTTAATTGTTTGAAGGTTTTACTATAGAGAAATATTGTATAGAGATGCTTAAAGGAAAATGTCTGAGTTCTTCCATTCAGCCACTATCTCTGTTTTTTGAACTCTGAAGGAGCAAATATATGATGCAGAGAAGATGCTGATGAAGGATCACGTTGGAGTTTTCATATTTAGTAGAACTCAATATTTGCAGTTCAGTTTAGTTAATTATATCAGAAGGCTAGATTACCTTTCGTTCAATTACACAAAAAAGAGGGAAAAAAGAGATAAAGATACCTGCTCATTTATAATTTTAGGCTTTCCCAGATGAAGTAACTAATATATGCTTATTGGTTACCTTTGCAATGCCAATTTGTCAATCCTCGGATAATTTTGCAAACTGTCTTCTTTTATCAGTCTTTGTAGATTCATTTTAAGGATATATTACTAGTATATTTATTTAGTTTACCATGAAAGGGTTAGGTTCAATCTACTGGCTGAGGATTTGCTTGGCAAGTCATGTTGCATCAAAAGCAAGCAGTTGTTCTTATTCTGGTAGACATTTTAATCTTTTAGTGTTTGAACGGTTCCTTCAACAACTGCTTTTTAAATAATGGATGTATTTGTTGCATTTCATTCGCTCCACATAACGAGCAAATGGAAGGAGGAAAGAACAGGGATTTTCTTCTATAGCTTCCTCTCACTTTTCTATTTCTGACTACAGCAAATAGGATATCCTCCAGATCTCTCAAAAGGCACTCCTCATTTTCAAAATTCTGGCACAAGTTTTGGTATATGATTTCCTTCGTTACTTGTCAATCAAATTATGAATACCCATAATCTTTTCTTTTTCAGCCTTTCTTTTATCCTTTTTCTTACATTCTCTCTTTAATAAAACACTATTTTAAGTATTCTCAGAAAGGAAGTGCCATCCAGTTAAGATCAGAAAAAAAGGAAGAAAATGGAGATGTTCGTAACAAAATACTTCATTTCTTTGTATGATGAGCCAGCAGCTACAAGTAGTTACTGAAGAATAAAATAGGCATATACAAGGAAGGCATTCTTACTGGATGCATGCAGTAATTTAAATTTGTCCTGAGCTATATCTAGGATTCCTAAATACTACAGTCTCTGATTGGTCATATCTGCTTTGTTTATTAAGTTTCAAGTGAACATAGGGTACCTTACGGGCAACAGCTTCCTAGATCATCTGAACTGAATCCCCTTGCATTGATTGGCATTGATACTCAAAATGATGTGCTGTTTGCTTCAACTTCTGCCACATCGTGGTCCACTCGTTGTGACTGATTCCTCTGAGTAGATTCAACAAGAAACCCTTCCTCACAGCATGCGCTGCACCTCAAATGGTAGTTCAATATCATCACCGATGATCACAGGAACACGATGATTGACAATGGCATCAAAAAAGTGGTTTTGAAGTGGGTGTATCCCCACCGATGTTAAGGCAGTATTTTGAGGATGCCATTCCTTGCCCTGCACTATTGATTCCATGTCCTCAAACAGTTCAATAAGCAAAGGGCACATCATTCTCGTCTTTGAGAAGTTAACAAAGTTCTTGGCAGATAAAGCCACCCGAAAACCATATATAGTACACGGTTGAGGTTGAAAAGACTCATTAAATCTAACACAAACATTAGTTACAGGCACATGGATCTCTAGTACCACAAGTGATGAAGAAAAATAGCTTTACGTAAGTTCACAACATCTATAAGATCTTGTGCCTTTTTTCCTAAAGACATACAAGGCATGATAGATGAATCAAAGTCACCGGTAGGAATAAATAGAAAATAAATTGCTTATACCAACAAAAACCAATTGAGGGAGAGTATAAAATACTGCAAGTAATACTTTCAAAACTGAATTTGAAGTCGAGATGACTTACATCCTTCCTAAGCATTACACCTTGGAAGTAAACCAGCAGAGGACTACATTCAAAACTTGCAGAATCCTTGCCAAGTGAATTAACTACATGCCTGTAGGGAGCAATTATATCCTTCTTGATATCGGCAATCTTAGAAGGATGTCTACCAAAGTCCGAAAGTGTCAACATTGTGGAACCCAGCTTCTTCCAGGCTTCCATCAAACAATTCGGATGGTGGGCAACAATCAAATGATCCTTTCTGTCCCACCTCTTCCACTCATCTTGCTCCATCAAAAGCTTCACCAATTCATCCTGCAACAACCTGTTCCTGCTGACTTTCTCCTCCATGTGGTGCTTAGAGTGCCAATTATAACTCAGCGAAGAGAAGAATGATACAAAAACCACATCTGCACAGCTTGAATCTGAAACTCTTATTGCAGACTTAGGCCTGACAACTCCTGGAGCATTCGAGGCTAGAAGATTCAATGTGAGCCAATACTCGACACTGTGCTGCAAATTCAAACAACCAGGATAGCTTGGGATCGTGTTACTGACATTCGGCCATGTCTGACCAGTTTTGCCCTTCCATCTCAATAAACCAAAATGGAAATCTGGGGGCAAGTCGTACATGTAACCCTGAGCAAGTCTATCTACCTACCATCCCGAAGAATTTCACAACTTTCTTAGTATTTCACAGGAGATTTAGACGTCCACTTGTGACACAGAATGCCACTTCCACTCCTTGTTTTAGTAGATAAGTTATTGAAAAGCGTGAGCATAACAACTGATTCAGAAACCAATGAGCTGTTGTGGAATTCAGAAGAACAAAACAAGAGGAGAGGAGAGGAGAGGAACCTCCTGGCTCCTGGTATCCATTTTAGCAGACATCCTCTCCTCAGATATGCTCAGTCCCCAGAAATTTCTACTTCAACTAGAGCAGTAACTAGGGTTTTAGGCCTGTGAGTGCACCAACTGATAAACCCACGCATAAGAAACAACTAATGATTGTAACCCCTACCCATCAATTGAAAAAGGCCATACAAAACCATAATGACCTCCTGAACAACATTTCACGCATCTTCTCGTGCAAATCAAGAATCACCCAACTACACTGAAACGCAACGAAATGATCAGAAAACAATTTCAGAACTTTTTCTATGATATTTCCAAGATCAAGGGGTTGCTGAAGAAAAAACTCGAGAAAGTACCTGATACATGGAAATCTGCCATGGGAAAACTTCCAAAAATCGGATTCAGAAGAGCATAAATGCTTAGCTTGCACCCCCATTAAAAAGTTACAAATACATACAAAAATTGAATTCTTAATCATAGATCTTGAATGATCCGGTGAGGTTAGTTGGAAGACAGCAGGAGAATTGTAGAGTATCTACGTTAGTTTTTTAAAGGATAATTACGTACAACCTCCGAATTAGCCTTAATTACGTGTGATTTCCGTAATTTCCGCAATTATCTACCCTCGTATTTACGAAAATATTTATCCATACTTCTGATTATTAGTTAATTAAATTTTTTTAAAAAATGTCTGATTTTACCTTCAGTTATTTTTATAAATATATTCCTCAAAATTCCTCGATTTCGGATTTTTGCAAATAAACCCCTGGAAATTATTTCGATTTACAGAAAAGTCCCCAAAATTCGGATTTTTGCAAATAACACCCCGGCGCGCGGGCGGGAGCGGAGGAGGAGGCCGGCGGCGGGAGCGGAGGCGGAGGCGGGCGGGAGCCGGCGGCGGGAGCGGAGGCGGAGGCCGGGCAGGCAGGAGCGGAGGCGGACGCGGGCGGGAGCGGAGGTGGATGCCGGGGCGCCGGCGCGCCGACACACCGGCGCGGACGACCAAGGCCGACGCCGTTCTGCCCCCGCGTGCCGGGGACGGAGGCCGAGGCCGGCTCGCCGGCACGCGGGCTCGGAAGGCCTCGGCCTTGGCCGTCCCGCGTGCGGAGGCCGTCCGCGCCCAAGTGTCGGCGGGCCGTCTGGCCTCGGCCTCCGTCCCCGGCGCGCGGGCGAGGACGTCGGCGGGCGATGGTCCGGCGAGGGGTGTATTTGTAAAAATTAGTTTTAAAATTTCGGAAAATTTAGATTTATTTTATAAAAAAAATTTTAAGGGTTTTTTAATATATAAATATTAAATTTGTATTTATAAATTTAAAAATCATTAATGTCTTTTTTGTAAACTTTTACTTAAAATATGATAAAAAATATAGACTTATTTATAAATAAAAATATTGAAGGGGTCTATTTGTAAATGTACAATATGAAAATTGTAATTTTAAATTTTAAGTTTTGAAATCTTTCGATGAATTATTTGTAAAATTTACTTATAGAATAAATAAAATTTGGATTTATTTATAAAGAAAAATATTAAATGTGGTCTATTTTTAAATGTAAAAATTGTAAACTTGTAATTTGAAATTTGAAATTTTAAAACCGTCACTGTCTTTTTTTTGTGAAATTTAATATTAAATATGATTAAAATATTGACTTATTTATTAAAAATATAATCAAGAGATCTATTTTTAAATGCACAATATGAAACTTGTAATTTTAAATTTTAAGTTTTGAAATAACTAAAGAAAGAGTACGGAGAGAAATCACACCAGATCCAGATCTCCCACCAAAAGGATAAACCCTATTTATGTAAAACTGGAGATGATATAGAAAGCCACCTCCCAGTGAATGACAATCATTCTTGAGATTTTATAACATATAGCATGCCATAACAATAATAGAAGCTTGCAGCTTGCTAAAACAATATACCCTAATTAGTAATCAGATACAATAGCAGTTAGAAAGTTCAAGATATAAAGCAATATAACAAGTTCTGCTGTTGTCCAACAAAAGCAAACCTTCCATTATTGAACCAAAAAAGGAAACATTCTATTATTCCTTATAAATCAAAATTTGAAGAACATTAATGAAACAAGTGTCTAAAATAACACTTCTCATTCATCATTCAACAAAAGAAAAGAGAGGTGGATGATAAAAGATATGACAGTTCCTCCTAAGTCGCTAATCCAAAACCTTGCCATCTAACTCTCCCCAATCTATCTAGCAGAAATATGCACCTGCAAACAAAATGCACCCATAGTTATGATAACCAAGCAACATGACATCATCATCATTTTCGAGAAGACTGTTTACCCAATCAAAATTGATCCTAGAGATCTGACGAACTTCCTACAAAAAAATACAGTGACATTTATTAATGTATTGTTTCAAAATCACATAAAATAAAAAAAAATTGTCAATTTTTTAAAGAAAAACTCACATGATAAATGCATACTAAAATTTGAAGTCATTACGGTAGACATTCCTTTTCCTGTTCCCCTGCCACGTTCTCCAACATATTGGTTTCCCACTGACTGTTGATTACTGCTAAATCGAGAAACATCAATTTGTTATTGTAGTCCAAAAGATTCTTTACACGCTCTCTTGTTGTGTTCTAGCTAATCACATATACTGCAAGTATATATTGCTCTACTTGATATTTCGATTGGATCCTTAACCCTTTTCTTCTTAGGTCTACCAGGGTGTCTCTTTGAATGTGGAGGAAGTACTTGCAGAGCATTTGGCACAAACACCCAAAGTTGCTTGCATTTAAAATTTAAAATTTAAAATTACAAGTTTACTATTTTTACATTTAAAAATAGACCACCTTTAATATTTTTCTTTATAAATAAGACCAAATTTTATTTATTTTATAAGTAAATTTTACAAATAAATCATCGAACGTTTCAAAACATAAAATTTAAAATTACAAGTTTTATATTGTACATTTACAAATAAATCCGTTGATTTTTTTAAATAAATCAATATTTTAATCATTTTTAATACTAAATTTCACGGAAAATACGGTGAAAGTTTTAAAATTTAAAATTTCAAATTACAAGTTTACTATTTTTACATTTAAAAATAGACCACATTTAATATTTTTCTTTATAAATAAGTCTAAATTTTATTTATTTTATAAGTAAATTTTACAAATAATTCATCAAAAGGTTTCAAAACTTAAAATTTAAAATTACAATTTTCATGTTGTACATTTACAAATAGACTCCTTCAATATTTTTATTTATAAATAAGTCTATATTTTTTATCATATTTTAAGTAAAATTTTACAAAAAAGACATTAATGATTTTTAAATTTATAAATACAAATTTAATATTTATATATTAAAAAAACCCTTAAATTTTTTTTATAAAATAAATCTAAATTTTCCAAAATTTTAAAACTAATTTTTACAAATACACCCCTCGCTGGACCATCGCTGATCGGCGTTCGCGCCTGCACGCCGAGGACGGAGGCCGAGGCGCGGACGGCCTCCACACGCGGGACGGAGGCCGAGGTGCCGGCGCGCCGGCACGCGAGGGCGGAACGGCTCGGCCTCAGCAGTCCGCGCGCGGGTGTCGGCCGCGAGCGCCCCGGCCTCCACCTCCGCTCCCGCCGCTGGCTCCCGCCCGCGTCCGCCTCTGCTCCCGCCCGTGCGCCGGGGTGTTATTTGCAAAAATCCGAATTTCGGGGACTTTTCTGTAAATCGAAATAATTTCCGGGGATTTATTTGCAAAAATCCGAATTTTGAGGACTTTTCTGTAAATCAGAGTTATTTCGGGGTGTTATTTGCAAAAAATCGAATTTCGGGGCGTAAAATATAAAAAATGAGTTTTTAGGAGTGTATTTATAAAAATAACCGAGGGTAAAATCGAAATTTTTTGGGAAAAATTTGATTAAATAACAATCAGAGGGTGTGGGTAAATATTTTCGAAAATAAGGAGTGTGAGTAATTCCGGAAATTACGGGGTTATACGTAATTAAGGCTAACCACGGGGTTGTACATAATTATCCCTTTTCTAAAAAATATTTTTATAGGATGAAAAATTAGAGATATTACTTAAAAATAATTTTGTTTTGTTTAAAAAATTAAGAAAATTTTTTTTATAAAAAAATTATATTATATTTTAAAAAATACTTTAAAGTTACAATTTTTTCATATTTTTCATTTTTTACAGTTACATTTTCATTTATTTAGTGTTTTATTCATATTTTATTTTTTATTTTTTTAGTCGTATATTTTTTACTTTGAATATTTCTTCTTTGTTTTTATATAAAATTTATAATTATTTTTCTCTTTTTTACACATCTTTTAATAGCCATTGATATTCGTATTTTTTTTAACTGTTATTTATTTTCACCTATTAAGATAGAGAAAAAAATTTTAAAAAAATTTGTAAATAGGATTCATAAATTTTTACTAAAATTTGATTTTATATTTTACTAAAATAAATACATTTTATATTTTTTAAAAAATATTTTATAAAAAATAAAAAATAAATAAATATAAAATTGAAAATAAAAAATAGAAAAAAATTTCTTTAACTGAATTGTAACTGAAATGGCCAAAGATGCTTTGTACATTTTTGAATGGGCTGGCTATTTTTTTCCCGATATATTTTTCTATTCAGGAATGGCTACGATATGCACTTCTGCTCGACAGATATAGCATTTAATTATCTGATAATTAGCTTGATGCAAATACAGTAATGCGAGGGTATGCAGATAGCTCATACCTCCCATTAGTCTTCATTTTAGAGTACGAAGAATTACCAAAAAATTATTATTTATCGATCTTTTATATTTTTAAAATTTAAAACTAATTTCTGGAGCAACTAATCATATTAATTGAGATATAAGTTTATCACTATTTCTAAATATTTTATTTTATATGTAAACACTTGACTTAAAATATTTATAAATAATGATAAATTTATACTTTTATTTAAAAAGTTAATTATTGCATAGGTTAATTTTAAATTTGAAAAATTTTAGGAATTGATAAAAAATTTTGAAAATATGAGACTACTAAAAAATTTTAGAAAAATTCAGAAGTTTTCTATAAATTTTTTTCTGCTATATTAATTTCAATAGCATGTTTTTTTTTAATGCACCGTATCATCTAAATAGTGCTAAAAAGGATACATACATACATACATATACATATATATACAGATATATATATATATCAAGTCTTTATCATTCGCTAGAAGTTAAGATCTCATTTGTGTTTGAGTCTGGAAACAGATAATCACAAGTTAGTCAAATCTAACAAAGTAGGATAACTCCAAAACTTATTTTATTTCTCTCTGAAAACAAAAAAAAATCATGTAAAAGGACTATTTTTGTGATGATAATTAGGATGCCTGACTCAGAATAATTCGACCAAAAGATAATCATATTATATTTTCTATTTATTTGCTAATCAAATTAGAGAAAAGGTTATTATTTTTTTTCAAAATCGACTCTACGATAATTTGATGTTAAAAAATTAACTAATTTTTAAAATAATTTAACTCATTAGTAACTTAAAATAATTAAATATAATTGTTTAGCAAAAAAAAGTAAATCTTTAATCATATTATCTTTTAAGCTTAATTGTTAGTTAGATTAAGACTAAATTAATCCTAATCCTAGCCCATTAATTTCATGCATCGTCGTGCTCCCTTTTCTTGTCATGCAAATGCTAGGGGCAATAGACTTAATTCTCGTCCACTCCTCTTTTCAATCTGAAGTCATTGTCCAATCACCTCGGTTGATTCCTTCCAACTCATATATGAACTTCTTCGAGACAAGCAAATGTGACACCATTTTGGTGATTGGTATGGTATGGACCCAGCTCCAATGTGACACCAATCGAGTTGTTTCGAACAAAACGGCTCAATTTCAACCAGCTCTAAACTGAAACTCTAATTTTGGTTTCGATTTAGAGTTTACTATTCATTTTCACCAACGACTAGAGCTCGAATGCGGGCGGGAACTCGCTTGGCAGGCGTGTGTAGGCGGGAGCTCGCCAGGCTCTTGCGTGCGCGGGTGGGAGCTCGCTGGGTGAGCACACACAGGGGAGAGCTCGTGTCGGCTTCGTGTCTGAGCCCGAGAGCCCCGTGCACTCGCTAGTCTGCCGCCGCTCTCTCGTCTATTTTGCGCCCTCATCGACCTGGCCCCTATTCCCGCAAGCTGAGGTCGGCCTTGTACCGAGACCAGCGCTGTCGCCAATCTGGTTCCGACGCTCTTGCTAGTTTCTGTCAGATACTGTTCACGTACATAATATTATTCACATAACTGTTCATTTTTTAAAACATTTTTAAAACATATTATAAATTTTTTAATTTGAAGTTAAAAAATAATTGAAATAAAGTTAAATTTTAGTCAAAATATAATTAATAAAAAAAATATTGTGGTTGAAACTGAAATAAAAATGATTTTGATCGAAACACGTTTATTTTTTTGTTCACATGCATGCATGCATGATTGTTCCACCGAAAGTAAAGCAAAAAAAAAATTTGTGTCGGTCTTACCCCCATGTGAATCGTTGTCACGAGATTGCGCAAAACTAGTTATTCTCGTATGTCTATAAATGTTCATTTGGATCATTTAGATACTAAATTCATAATTCCATATCCAGATATTTTAAACTCAACTGATGATGACGATGATTAGTTGTATTACATTACATTTAATAAATTATGTATGTGTCAATTATATTTTAATAATAAGTTAAATTTGCTTATGTTAATTTTTAATTTTTTAATCATATTCATATTATTTCTCATATATTTTTTTATATAGTAATATATAAAAACAGTGATTAACTATTAAAATTAATTTTAATTAATTAAAATAATATTTAATATTGTGGTAAAATTAATTATAAATTTTTTTAAAAATATTTTCAAAATTTTATTATATTTTTAATTCAAAATCAAAATATAGTTAAAATATAATCAAATTTTAATTAATATATAATTAATAACTAAAAAAATCTTTTGGTCGAAATCGAAACGGTCTAAACCCTAAACGCATCCGTTCCGCTGGGCGCCGAAATCGAAACCGAAATCGATACTCGATATGCACATCGGTCTCTGAGTCTGGATTACTGCTCCTCGTCAAGGGATTCAAGAGAAATTCAGTACATCCAGCTTCGTAGTCTTTAATTTTTACCATTAATGGAATTTTATGTGCTTGTCTTGGCAACCTCATTAACTACAGAATGGCGACGTGAAATGGAGCTATCGCGCAAGAGGACTGCGCATGCAGAAGTCTGAGCTGTTACTTTCGATTGGTAGCGGGTTCCGTTCGAGCGATCCGATCGTGTGCCGGTGGTCATCGCCGGAGGTTTGGTTGTCTCCTGTGGGGCCGGCCTGTACGACGGCGACTTCATCCTCTCCGTGCAGTCGTTCAAGCCAAACGCTAATACTAGCTCTCGGTCTCTCACTGACGTGTATGACACAAGAGTAGCCGCTGATTCTGTGAAAAAGTATAAATATTAATGAATTATATGTAATCAGGGAAATATAGATTTTATTATTAGAAACAGAAATATAAGTTCTAAGGCTGAAGAGGGGCCAAAGCCAACCATGGGCGGTCTAATTAGAACAAGATGAGTGGGCTCAGCAGTAGAAGAACGCAGGCTAACGTCACCGTTGGTTCCACACCCGATGCTTGTCCATCCTAATCCCATTTTCCAGGGTATCTGAGATACTGCACATGCCGCTGTCTCTGCAAGCATAGTGATGGTGGGCGGCGCCGCTGATGAAGAAGACTAAGGCAGGGCTCGTCGCTGATGAAAAGGACTAAGGCAGCACTTGTTAGCCTCTTTTTTTTGTTTATTATTTATTTTAATAAGTAACCATCTTCTTTATTATTAATTTTAAAAAATAATATATTTTATTATTATCAAGCAAAAAAGTACTTATTTTATATTATAAATTTATACAAATTATTTTATTAAAATATTCAAAAAATATTTTAATTTTAGTGATTAAAATTTAAAAAAAAATTAAATAAATATCAAATTAATATAAAAAGTAACTTATCTTATTTCAATTTTTATAAAATATCGATTGTCGGATTTTATGAAACTAAAAATTTAAAATTTAATTTTATTAAAACGGTTATTTGATAATTATGAACTGTTATTCAAAATAAAACGGAATGAAAACAATTTAAAATTTTATATTAATTAATTAATTTTTTTTATTAATAATAATAAAATAAGTGATTTTTGGTAATTTTATAATAAAAATAGGCACTTATCTATTAAAAAAAATTTTATTCATGGGAAATTTGATGGCCTTTCACAATTTGCGGCCTACCGTCCGATATTTGCTATTCGATATCGAACTCCAACTGAGAGATTGATTTGTCATTCGTAATTCGCGAATCTGCGATCATTACGTCCATGTTATTTAATCAATAATTGAAATATATTAACATTTGCCAGTTGCGAGGAACTGATAGATAGTAGGTAACATGTAAGGGAGATTGGACCACTCTAGTCTATTCTAACAGGAGAAGGATTGTGACAGGAGCTGTCAATGAGATAGTCATGTCTGTTCTGTCCAAATACATGGAGGAAGATCCCCGTAAGCAAGGGCTGTCCTCCCCCATCACTCTGCTCCTCTTCTTACAGCTAAGGATGGGGAGACCTGCCTTTTACTTCTTGCCAATGAGGCCACTCACATGTGGTGTGGGAGGCATTCATTTATTAGGCCTTCTTTTCCAGCATTTAATACAACCCATTGATGATGGTGTTCTTCTTCCCCCTTCTTCCCCCTCCCCACAATTGAAAGAAAGGTGAGAAGGACTTCTTCTTCATGGCATGCATGAGAGGCCTTGGCTTTTACAGCTTGGGTGCTGCATCTGCATGCATGGATGGCTAACGGAAATGATTCAAATGTCCAAATTGTGAATAAAATAGAAGAAAACGAAATGATATAAGAAACGGAAAAACACTTCACGTGAATCTGCATTCAAGTCCCATCTGCAAATTTCCCAAAACAGATCAATGCAATTTGTTTAGATGTACAATGTTCATCGCTGTTAGACCCTGTGTTGGTAAAAGCCACGCTGACAAATAGTTAAATGCAGTAAAGACAGCACTCAGTTTCGCTTTTTTGTTTCCACCGTTTGATCGGGAGATGATGCTTTGGTCTGCTTCAGAGGACATGTATACACTGATTGTGACTGAGACATGACATTTTGAGTACGGTAGTTCAGACCTAATTGTTCAAGCCACTCCAAAATCTGATTAGGTCATTTGGATGTTCTCGTTTCTGTTTTTATTTTAGAGTTCAGAAAAGTACAAAGAACCTCATATTTTGAAGGTCAGATCTTTTTCCTCACTTATTCCCATTCACAAAAATACAACAATTGCCCACTCAGCTCCAAAACTCATGTCTCACGTTTCTTCTCTGCAAAAGAAAAACAATGTAATTGCATCATTGTCGCCATGTAAAAACAGTGTTAGGAGTCAAGTGTTGCTTAGTCAAATAAAACTCTATCCTTGACAGAGTAGTTATGTGGAAAATATTACACAATCTTTTGATTGATCCACTGCCCAACACTAACTCTTCATTAATCGGTGTAAAAGAATGCCTGCGGTGCCAGTTGTCTCCAATGGTACGCAGTTTTCCTGTTTTGGCTTAATATTCAGTGTTGATGAAATAAGTAGCCAAATCATTGATGGCCAAAAAGATATGATTAAATGCTAATTTTTGCATATTTGACCTCTTGATTACATGTTGGGGCTGAACACAAACTCAAACCCTAAATATCCCTAGCCCCATCAGAAGGAATATACATACACATGATCCGCTATATGAAGCTTTCATCCCATAACATATGACACTGTCTATCGAGACCTTTGCAATAATAATTTACACTTCTTCCCTTGCACTGGTGTGATTCTAAAACACGAATAATCCTTCAGAACATCTCTGAATTGTCATCTATGGACAAGTCAAGTAGACCCTCATGCCCCTGCTCATCAAACAGCCACGTCTCCAGCAAGCTCAATGGCATCTGCTGCGTCGACAGCGGCGTCGAGAGGCTTGTGTCTGACCCCTCCGGCGTCAAGCAGGATACAAACCCTAACAATGACTCAATTGCATTGCCGTTGTTCTTATTCTTGTTCTGGTTATTGGTCGCACTAGTTGTTGTCGCCGTTGCCTCACTCGATGATGATTCTGCGTGGACAGACGCATTGTTGTTCTTGGAGGAGTTCCTCATCCAACTCTCGAGCAACCGGGATATGTTCTCGGTGCTTGATGGGTAGCCTGTCGCTGGCGAAGATTGCTCGCTTGGCTTATTGGGTGGCTGCAACTGTAGTAAGCCACTAGATGAAGTGGTTGTCTTCTCCATCGACAAAGCTTCCCAGAGAGCTTTCTTAGCCAATTCGATATCAGTTTGGAGCCTCCTCTCCCACTGGTCCTTGGAGATGGACGGATAACTCGCATGCCCACTGCTCACCAGGGCATCGCCAGCGCAGACCTTTCGCAGCTTCTTCTTTAGATGGGTGTTCCAGAAGTTCTTGATGTCATTGTCTGTTCTTTCCGGGAGATATGAAGCTATTGCTGCCCACCTATATCGAATTCAAAAACAAATCATAAGCAAAAAAGCATTGCACAACTTACAAATTACACATTTTGGTGAAGTTCTGGATTACCTATTGCCAAGAAGGGCTTGGAGGTGGATGATGAGCTTCTCTTCCTGTTCAGTGAAGTTGCCTCTCTTGATCCCTGGCCTCAAGTAATTGGTCCATCTCAGCCTGCAGCTCTTGCTGCACCTCAAGAGCCCTGGCCGTCGTGAAATCAAGATCTCAAAAAATCTAGAAAACAGAATACAAACCCTAGAAATCCTAGAAACTCTTGTGCCGGATCACTAACCAGTGTTTGTAGGAACTGCCCTCCAATTTCCAGGGCCATGCTCCTGTATGTAGGACACCAAGATGATGTCCTCCTCCGGAGTCCATGGCCCCTTCTTCACACCAGCTTTGTCACAGCACGGTGGCCTCCCCATGGACAAACACAAAGAGAAGCAGCAGCCTTGCAGGCAAGAAGAGAGAGGTTGAAGGAGATATATATAAATAGAGGCGCTGACCTAGTTACAAGATGAAGAGGAAAGACAAAGAATGAAGAAGTTGCCAAAAAACAGATAAGGATGAAGAAGGAAAGGCGGGGGGGTCTTGGAGATGAAGTGAAGAGGAGAGAGAGGAGTCAAACGAGGACGGCAAGGAGCATTAACTCCATGCAAGGCTGTGCCTTGCTTCACATGGCTCGTGCATTCAATGAGGGGCGTGCAGCGAAAGAGAAACCCTAGTTCTCCTTCTTCTTGGTATGGGATTTACACGTTTCACACAGGAAAAGGCTAGGGTTCTTTGAACTGACGATGATTTGTTTGTGAGGGTTTCGTTTCCCATGCAGCTCATTTGGTCGTATTATATTCATTGTTAAGTTGTTTTGATCAGGAAGTGGGAAAAGTTGAATTGCAGAACAAAAGAGGAAACAATGGACAGCGAGAAGGCAGAGTAGTCCAAGATATGAGAAGCCAATTTGGATTTTATATCTTCATGCAAAGAAATTATTTGGTGTTTCGTAAAAAAATATTAAAAACTGTTCAAATTCATCATCTTATGATTTTGTTGTGTCACCATATTTACGTAGCCAGTCATTGAATGGGAGCATTATGATCCTCTTCTTCATTTCCCATTTCTCATCTCCTCCACTCGTCAACTATTTTTGCCACGCGTCCGCCATTAAAATCACCAAAATATAGTTAAAATTTGACAAAAATTTCAGATCTGATAGAAGTGAATGTGAATATAATCACCAAATTCATGTTTAACATAATTTTTACAAGTTATAAAAACAAAGTCTTTTGCAAACCATGCTACTGGATTTTTGGAAAGCTATTAATTAACAAATATTTCGCACAAATGCATTTGCTTAGAGATTATTTGGTTGCCACAAATGAGAAAAAGTAACTAAAAATGAGATCACTTATGTTCGTTTTTGATCATTTCTGATTTAAAAATAAAAAATATGAAGTAATTTCTGAAAATACATCTAATAATACTTTAAATTATAATAATATTAATAACTTCACGTACAATAATAATATATTTTTTTTAAAAAAATATTTGCGAAAAATAAAATAAAAATTGTTTATATATTAATAATTATAATTCTAAATTGTACCTCTCTCTCCAACCAAAGAAGTGGACTTTCATTTACTTCCATCAACCAAACAACCTTTTTTTAATGAACGCGATAAGTCATTTGAATCTAATTTATTTGTTAAGTGGGCTGCTTCAATGATTTATAGTGCAATTAAGGCCTTAAATATGACGGGTAAGTTAGATATTTTGAAGCTGACGAAGAAAATTATCTTCATTAACTATCATAAACATTCTCTATCATTAACAACAAGAGTAGAAAAATGATGTCCTGAATTAGTAGGTCTAAATGGAAATGATATTTAGAACGGGGATGAACAATTAGGACTTAGTATTAGATCAAAATTAAAAGACTAATCAAAATTAGAAACTTTCAATTCAATTAAATTCTCAAGGCAGCTGGTCCATGAAAAGAAATTAAATGAGTAGAGCAGTGACTGCTTTTAGTAAACAGTAAAAACACACACAATGCTTTTGTGAATAGGCGAAAACAAAGGGTTTTAATGCAAATAAATTTTTTGAAATAGTTCGCACAAGTAGTAGCTAATCTCGATTTAGAAAATTTAGAAAAATGGCTCAAATCCGACGTGGCGAATGGGAGCATATCCGGCGAGCAACGGGGCCGAGAAAAGCGGGGGCCACAGTGGGAACAGGCGCATCCGGTTGGCTTCGCGCTGTCGATGGGCCCCGCAAACGAAGGAACACGCGGCCAAGTCAGGATCGATCAGTCACTGGCGACGGCGACAGGTGTGTCGTGTGTGGCTGCTGATGTGAGGCGGTCTAACAAGTCAACTCGTTAGGTGTGGCCGTGTCAAATTGGCGCGCCGATTTAATTTGCTTTAACGGAGAAAAAATTAATCTAGCAGACTTTGTGAAAGGAATGATTGCAATAATTAAGTTTTCATTATCGTTAACTTTTAGAATTTAACTTCATAATCACACAAATAAGCTCATGTTTTTAGTAAATAATCCGCCAAATTATGATATATTTTTCATGTTATTCGTGATTTTTTTAAAAACATTTCAGTCTGCGAATTTTTTTCGTAATTGGCTCATAAAAATAAACAAAATACCTAATATATTAAATTGTTTGCGAAATAATTAAGTTGTTATTACCTTTATATTTCTGAATGCAGTATCCTTTATGATTATCTTTTTTCTTTTTTTTTTCGGAAAAATAACAATTCATGACTGAAGTAAATCGCCATGACTAACTTTTGAGAAAATAAATATATATTATCTGTGATTTTTTAATCTTGTTTGCTTTAATTCAAGAAAAAACATTTTCTTCGTTCCTCATCAAATCGCATCACAGATTGAGATGCCTAGAGCTGTACGTTAAAAATACTAAAATTCTTAAAAAAAAATAGCAAGACAACGATTAGTTTCATGGGCAATTATGCAAACACTCCCAAGCCTTTCTAGATCATATCAAGTTTTTTTTTTTGAGTAAAGATTGGAATAAGTTGTTCTTGATTGTACAATCAACATCTTTTAATTCCTTTCAAACTAAGCTATAAATTGTTGTTCTCTTGTTTCCTCTGACTTGTGCTTCTTTGTCTCTAGAAATTAACACCCATACATAAAAAATTCAGACATAATTCACCATATTTAGCCATCTAATTTTCTGACTAATTATGATAATCGCGATAATCCGTTGATCGTTGTCGCTATTTTTCAAGCGAATAATATATATAGAGTTAAGTCATGATCATCATCAATATCCACTGAAATGTCTTAGTCATGAATTTTATGAGTGCATTTGAGAGATCAATTTTAGCATTAATTGTTGCGGCGTTTATTGTTTTACATGTGGAAGCAGGAGACGTCAAGAACAAATTATTGGTCTTTTCTCTCTTAAAACAAAATTGAGAACTGTTTCTGGTGGCACGACACAATAATCGTTGATTGTGTTGTTGGTGGCTCCTTTGTTTGAAACGCAATGCGTTTGCATAATTTCTACATAATTAGTGGGTGTCAATCTTAATGATATGATAATTAAATTTCTCAAATATTCATTGATGCGCTCATTTTTTTTTTCAAGTTCTATTATCTGTACATTACCTAAAAAATGTTCTATGACCTATACTAGGAAAAAATATATTACTCCAATATATTTTCCATTAAGATTAAGAATTTATATTAGTTTTTTATTTTGTAATGAAATGCACTTGGAAGAACAGTAAAACAGGACCATTAAAATCCATTCAACATTGCACTTCATGATCTGTTCTAAAAATCAGCTGCAGATTGAGAAAATAATTTTTGCATAACTCAAAGGAGCGAGAAAATACTTGATTTGGTGGTGCAATCACACAGCATGATCTTGGTAATTCACTGCTATCTGTTTTCTGCATGTCAGAAACATGCAAGCTTTGCATTATAACGTCAGAAACCCTTCAACGGAGTGTGAAAAATCTGTAATTCATAATACCCAGAAGGCACACAGAATTCAACATTGCTTATTTTCATTTATTGTTTTGGTTTACAACAGATTATGTAAGACATCCTCGTTTGGTATTCTTTTGAGCAAGAAAATCTCCACCATTACATGATTCTAATAATGACACACAAAAAACATTTGTTTCCTATGTCTCCTGCCAGATATTTGTCTCAAGATTTTCTTGCAAGAACTTGTAGAGTTCATCAGCAACAGTCAGAGGATACTCCTCCTGAGGGAGGAGGGCACCAGGAACTTCAACAAACTTGCTGACACCTTTCGCTCCTTGGAGAGATTCCATTTCAGCCTTGGACCTCTTGGGTGAGTTGGTTGTTGACACAACTAGAATGGGTAACTTTCTGTCAAGCATCGCAAACAGGTTGTGGAACTCCTCACGGGACTTAACTGGGTCAAGAAGGCCAGTCAGGAAAGCAGCTGGGACATACCGAGCGCCTTTTCTCTTTGTAAGTTCATATCTGCTCTTCACGATGCTGGGGGTTACATTGTTAGGATCAGCATAAACATGGGATGTGTACTGCGACTGGATTGCCTTCTCATTACTGACAAGCATGTTGTACATCATCCAACCTAATGCTGGTGCCCTTAGTGTTCCCCTTAGCAGCCCGTACCTGAGTATTTGATGAGCAGCATGTAAACTGATTTCTATAGAAAATTATTCAGAAAATACCCAAATCAGCAAAATAATTTGGTTTTTGTTGAATTTTACACGACATTCATGTTGCAAAGGCAATATAAAATGTGGGACAGAAACAAATTAATAAGTTTAAAAAAGTAAAATTTATTAAACGTACATAGATTTGGTGGTAAAATTTATGCATGCAAATGAATTGTCAAAACTAGAATCTGTTGTCTATAAGTTAATGACCAATAAATTGATAAACTATTTTTCATGAAAATGACAATGGCAATATCCTCGGTCATAATTCAAATTTTTCTCACAAATGATACACTCCAAAGTTTTCTGATCCATTAATCTGAAATTATAATATTATATCCAAAAGAAATTAAAAGGCCAAAAAGTAAAAAAGCAAACACACAAAAAAGACAATGTATAATGGTATGGGATAGATAATGGCATATTAGTTGCATATACCTTGATTCCATATTGGAACTTCGACCAAAGACAATGGGCAGTGGACCAGCCCAAGTTGGTGCAACAGCTGCAATAGCCGATGGCTTGACTAGCCCCTTACCAGCTGCTCGAAGTGCTAGAGTTGCAGCATGTCCTCCACCAACAATTATCAATTCTCCTGCTTAAATTGTATAGCCATCAGCAGGACAAACTAGGCAATATCACCCAGCACACAAAAATGGTACTAGTATGGTGCATTTTATTTGAAGTTCAAATATTTGTCAGAAAACAAGATTAGATGAGATAGGATGTGAATAAGCATATGAGTGCATTTACTACTTTCCAGAAGTACAAAGTATGCATCCAAATATAGGAACACTAAAACTGTTGAATTTGCAATTAAAACTACATAGGGGTTGTTTAAGTACTTCACAGATTGAAAAAAAAAACTATTTGATGTGTTGGAACAGATATGGTAAAACCAGCTTTATAGACTGGAAATCACAAAATTACAATGCAAATCACCTTCCGTGGAACAAGCAGAAACACAAACCTGAATCTTTCACTGGGCTATCAGAAGCATTTATAAGTTGAACCAAGAAATTCTCCATGACATCAGCATTGTAATTCAGTGAAGGTCGATCAGAACAACCCAAACCAGGCCAATCGACAAGGGTTGTCTGCCAATTGACCTTCCCCTTTCGGGTCACAATATCCTTGGCAACTGTTCTCCATTCCTCAACTGTGCTGACATCTGAGATTGTGGGTATCATAAGGATTCTCTTGGCACTGGAAGCAGAATCTTCCATGTGTTCTTCATAGTACACATTTACAGCATTGTCTTGAAATTTCCATTGCCAAGTACCAGTCTGAAGTCACATGTAACATAACATTAAAGAAGAAAAATTGGCATCATGAATCAGCATCAAACATTGGAAGGGAGTACAAGAGAATCATCTAATTTAAAACTTTAAATGTCCTAATGCTATGTCATAAGGTAAAACAGCTTGTGTGATCCATCCAATTAGTTCTCAATATGATAATTTTCTGATTAAGAAATCATAATGGCAAAATTTATCCAAATTGTAACAGGAATAAAGAATTTGAAATTAAAAAATCCATGCCAAATATCCTCAAAGCAACAAGCAACTTAAATGCACAAAGATGATCACACGATTATTGCTCTCCTTTCAATAACAAAAATTGATTAGTTTTCATTCAACGCATCAACTAACAACAAAAATAACCCACAACTGAATGAATCTCAGCAAGTAACAACAGACATGATAAGTTTTCGTTCAAGTTTAGAGGGCTGCATTTAGTCTGCAAATCGTGGCTGCTCCATCAGTACAGGCATTAATTCACTCCCAATAAACTATAACCGTAATTGTTACAAAAGAATACTAGCGAATGGGCTCATGCAGCAACTTCCACACACTCCAACAATAAAATCTAGCAACTTTTCATCCGAAATAATATCAGAAAACATAAACTATCCAAATTAAACGAACTATCAGCAAACAGAAATATAAATGACTTGCTTCGGATCCGCAACTCCAATTAGAGATCACATACAGAAAAAAATGATGATCTTTTCGAGTGTTTACATCTCATAGCAGCATTCTGATTACCCAACTGTGAACCTAGCTTTCAAGAAATCGAGTGCTTATCCAACTGATTACCCAAAATCTAGGCATTTCTCGCAAACTTCCTTTCAAGAAAACTTGCTAAACAAGAATATTCACCAAAAATACAACAAATCTCCATTATAGCATCTTCAAAAATAAAAAATTACCTCAAAAAGCATCAACGAATGCTCACCTTAGTTTCGATCGATGGCTTCTCAAGCAAAGCTCCGACCTTGGCAGAATCCAGAGAAGAAGAGGAAGATACGCATTGGATCCTACCAGGCCTGGAAAACTGACGAGCGGGGAAACGGGTGGCAGCAAAGGATAGGAAACGAGTGCCGGAGAGGCTTGATGTTGCAGGGGAAACGACGAGAGCCATTGGCGGCGGAGACCTGACCGGAGTTGTATGGAGGAATATATGGACCGAATTGAGGGTAGAACCGTCTTTTTGGTTTATTGGAAGGTACCTGTCTCGCACGCCAGAGGCACGTCCATCCATTTACGGGAAACTTGAGAATTTTTATTAGTAAAAAGAAATCCAAAAAATGTTACGGGTTTGTACGTAATTATGCAACGTATAAGGGTGTTATGTGCCATTTTCGACAGTCAAAGATCTGAACCAGTTATTGGCTCCAATCGGCTAAAATCTTGTCCGCCCGATCTAGGGCAAACCAAGAACCCAGCCATACAACCACTACTTCTCTCACCCTTCGTCCCTCCTCTTCGCCGAGCGCTAGGGTTTTGGTCTCATCGCCGGAAGCCGCAGCCGCGAGTATGGTGCAGCGCTTGACCTATCGCCGGAGGCATAGTTATGCGACGAAGTCCAACCAGCACCGCGTCGTCAAGACGCCCGGTACTTCCTCTCCAGATCTGATTGACTTTGGGTTTCAATTTCGTTGTGTTCGGATCTGGGGTTCTTAGGGATTTTTCTTGGTTGATGTGTAGGTGGGAAGCTGGTGTACCAGTCCACGAAGAAGAGGGCGAGCGGGCCCAAGTGCCCGGTCACCGGCAAGAGAATCCAAGGCGTATGTGATCCCTCAATTTTGCTTCATTTTGTGGTTTTTATCTCTTTGTTTTATTGATGAATTGATATGTGTTAAAGTCGGAAATTTTCTGGGTTGGTTAGCGCCTAAAATAATTTTTGGCCATTTAAATGAAAATTATGGTCATATAAGTTTGGTGTGGATCCATCTGCAGCATGCTATGAATTCTGTTTTCGCAATGTTCTCTACTTTGTGATTCATCTGTTTGTATGGTGATAACTTAGGCATCGTTTGGGTCGGGATAAGGATTATGTTCAAGACTAATCAACCATTTTTATAAATTAATATTTGTTTATTAAAATTAATACTTTAATAATTTAAAGTTTGAAACTCTATTTAATTTTTTATAATAATTTAATTTAATAACGGTATAAAATAAGTAATATTAATTTTGTAAGAAATTTTTTTTTTTTTTGAAAAAGACTGATCCTCGTGATCCCAAATCAAACTGGGTCTTATGGATCTACACATAGAATTAGTGACGATTGATATGCTTAATGTGTACTTTAAGGCTATCAGGTGGATGGTGATTTAAATAAGCAAATTGGAGCTTGTTAGGAGTTTGTTTTCATTCTGAATTCATCATTGGATTAGCTATCTTTTTAATTATTTGAAGTTGAATTATTCTCATATATCTGAATTTTCTTTGAACTGCTCATCACAAAACATGTTATTCTCTGTGTTGCTTTATTGGCTTTGAGTTTGATGCTTCATCTGTATGCTTTGGATGATTCAGAACCTTGGAAATTTGTTGTACTTTTGGTGATGGTTGTTTGTTTTCGTTTTCCTTTTCATTTTTCTAGTTTGCATTTCTACTGCTGAAATATTTCACAAAAATTAGATATTTCTGGTTCTGTGCTACGGCAGTATAGTCTTTGCCCCTTTGCTGGTTTTGTAATAGGCTGTGTATGTTGCAGTTGCTATGGGATTATACTAACTCATTGATGTAATTTTCCTTATAGATTCCTCACCTAAGGCCTACTGAGTACAAGAGGTCTAGATTGTCAAGGAATCGGAGGACCGTTAATCGTGCTTATGGTGGAGTTCTATCTGGAAGTGCTGTTAGGGAAAGGTAGGGTTTTGGCTGCTGGGCCTTAAGGTGCTGCTTGCTATAATGCATTAAAGTTGATGATCTTGTACATGTAGGATTATCCGGGCCTTTTTAGTTGAGGAGCAGAAGATTGTGAAGAAGGTTTTGAAGATCCAGAAGGCCAAGGACAAGCAAGCATCAAAGAGCTAAACTGGAGAAAGAGAACCAAATTGTATTTGAGTTGAACCTTTCTCATCTGAAAAGAGAATTTTTGGCTATTACAACATGCATTAACGACGGACCAATGAGTGTTTTTCAGGATTATGTTGAGATTATTGCTGCGTTGAGTCAATTTTTCGCGAGCTTGTTTGAACTTTTACTTGGGAATCCCATTTAACTTGGAATCACCTGTCTTTATTAGATATTTATCTGTCTGTTTAACTTGTTATATTATTCGATGCGCTTTGTGATGATTTTATGGTTTCTTATCATACGATTAGGACTACTTGAATGACCATAGATGCGAACTGCTAGGCATTGTTGGTTTTGAAAGGGCTATTTAATGAGCTTGGGCTCAGTCTTGAGCTCGTACACAATCTTTAGACTCGAGCTCAGACATGGGTGTTCCAAGGTTCGGGTTAAGCTCAGGCTTGAAGGTGTGTTAAAAAAACTGAATAGGCCCGGTCTGAAAAATCAAGCTCAGGCTGGCTTGGGCTAGTTCGGCTCATATACAGCTTGGGTGAGATGTAAAAATATAAAATTTTGATTTGGGATTATGCCTGAAAGGGCCGTTTTTGTCAAAATCAATCCATTTTAGTTTTAATAGAATTATTAAATAAAACATTTTTTTGCATAAAAAGAGAAAAATGCTCCAAGCAAGGTTCAATAAGATTATTTCGATTTAAATTTATTTTTCAATAATATATTTGATATTGTGTGTGTCCCTATAATGTTTATGATTGACGAAAAATACTGTATCACTTGCATGCTTATAGAGTACGCCATAATTTTATTTTCAATGCTTGCTTTTCTGCAAAATAATAATATCAAATACCAGGATGATACATGTATTAAATAAATAACAAATATTATTGATAATTCATTAGACTACGAAATAGTTTATCAAACAATAAATTATATTTAGAAGTCATTTGTAGATAATAAAAAATTAACATGTCTGTCATCATCTTCTACTGAGCCCATTTGTGAACCTAGACTAGATCAAGTCCAATATATTGCACGCCCAATCGAAAGCCTAACCCAAGTTTCGGTTTATCGGATCGGATCGCATCAGTTTGGATCGGCAACCGGTCAATCAGATACGCTTGCTCTACACCTTCGTTTCATTCGGCGGGCGTACGCCTTCTCTGGCGGCGATCCGGCCGAGATCCAGAACAGGTGATCTTTTCTCGATCTCTGCTTTGATTTTTCTTCATATAACGAAGAATCACGCGCTCTTTTTCGGTCTCAAAATCTTTTTTGTTATGCGTGATCGAGTACGCTGTTTTTGTTTAAAGAAATTGTTGCTTACATGGTTATTTGGTTGTTTTTAGCGGAATTAAGGAGTATTTTTCATGAAATTTGTTCATTTTTCTTCAATTTAATGCGTGTTTTGATCTTTTAGATGCTTGTGTTTTTTCTCAACTAGGATCCCTATAGAGTAGCTTGAATTTATGGTCGGTAGGTAGTGTAGCCTGTGAAATCCTTTATTGCTGTTCAAAGTTGATGACTTTTGACAATGAGGAGAGTTGCAACAAGGACCATGGAATTTGAGAACTTGTTTGTTGAAAACTGAGTCTTTGCAAGAAAATGGATGGCTCGTAAACATTGGATCTTTTCCGGCTACAATTTGATAAAATTTTGATACTTGAAAGCTAAGAGATTTGATAAGAAAGGGTGGAACAAATCAGTGAACAATGAATCAAAATCCAGTTTTTTATCAACCATGGGAAAATTTGAAGGTGGGCGATTACCATTTCCTGATCTGTAACTCAATCTCCAAGCACTTTTGTGCTATCTGAATTTACCTGGGCTGTTTGCTTTTGGATTTTGAACAATCTTATACTCAGAGGTTTGTGAAATTGAAGTAATTGTTAATGCCAATAAATACATTTTTGGCGGATGAGCAAGGCTTGGGCATAGATTTGTGCGCCACTGTTGTTTTGGGAAATGGGAATCATCAATCCAATAGGGAGAATTGTGGAGTTGTGAAAGTTTTTGAGCTTGTGAGTTTGACTTAATGAATCTGGATAACACACTCTATGGATAGTGCTGATCGTGGAGCAATATGAAAGATTTAGTCACCTTGGGTTAGATATAGCACATAGTCTGCTGCTCCTTTAGTGTGAGAATCTTTTTTTTCTGTTGAAATTTGAACCATTTTGAGCAATCTTTGCACCGATAACTATTGGCGTCTCTTTTCAATGATAGAATAAGACATTTAGTAATGTGGGTTAGCTAAACATCTATTGTTAACTGTTGTAACAATTTGTTGAGTTTTTCATTGTAGTGTATGTTTTAAGTGGACAAATGCCAATCATGTTTAGCTGTGTGAGGTATCCGATCAATTTGAGAATGTAGAAAAAAGTTCTGAAAATCTGCCGCTGTTAGTTGTTATATTACCAGGATCCTTTGTACAGTTTGAAAAACTTGAAGTAGAGGAGCATTTATTATCACTTGTAAAATTTTTGATAGCATCAAGAGGAGGGGAGATAATATTATTTTATCTTTGGAAAAGAATAAAAAAAGAAAGCGAAGTTCTGTTGCTAGCTAATTGATCATCTACATCAATTGGGAGGTTCTCATTTACCCAAAGTATGTGCCATAATTTAATGGAGTGAATTGATGCTTGCAACCTATTGTACCTGCACAAACTTTAAAGCCTGGCAAGACTATTTAGGGCAATTAATGTAGTTTTCTGTTCCTGTTCCTGTTCAATTGCATCATCCTCATCAACTCATCTTTTAACTCTTTTTGGTTGCTTGTTTCAGGGATTGATACAATGAATCTCTCAATACTGTGCAGACGAGTGGGTCTCAAGGAACTAGTTTCTACTGCTCCTGTTTATAGTGGTGCTAGTGGTACTAATCCCCTCACTGCAACAAATTAATTTATTGTTTTTCCTTAACCATCTTTAATTTTGGAAAAACATTCTCAAAAATATGCTTTTGCTTTTCAGAAGCATCTGGAGGGCTGAGCTTGTTGTTTAGATGTTGAGCCACAAAAAATACTGCAGGTTCTATGAAGAATGGAAGAGACTCTAATCCAAAGTATCTGGATGTGAAGAAGTTTGGTGGAGAGGTTTCTTTGATTATCAATTGAATTACATGTTATGCTTTAAAAATGCATATCAATCTGTTAATCTTTTGTGTTTTATTTAATTGTGCTGTTTGCTATGCAGAGTGATACCAGGCAACACCATTGTTCGTCAAAGAGGTACTGTACCCACTTCCATCCTGAAGATTATGTCGGGATGGGAAAGGATCACACCCTCTACACCCCAAAAAGAGGGGAATGTGCGGTTCGAGTGCCACAAGCTTAGTGGTTGCAAGTGGGTTCATGTTGTCTCCCAAAAAGGTCAAATCCTTCACCCTGTATATATTACTGCCCTCAACAATGAAACGGGTGAAGGGAACCAAGCCATGCTATTACAAACTCTACAATGTTTCATTATTTGCTAGACTGTTACTATGGTACTTCAAAAAACAGGCATAGCATAACATGTTGAAATGCTTTGATTCTTCTGGATGTGGTTGTACTAATTATCAGCACCGAAACAATTACTGCCATTAAACCATTTGTTCAGCTGAGAACTTTATCAGTGATGTTATCGCGAGCTGATAGGATAGGAATAGCGCGAAGGACATAGATGCAGTGCAAACTATTTGAGCACACAGTACATGATATTTCTACTTCACAGCAGCCAACATATTCGTTCAAGCTCGAGCAGTCGCCAAAGCTTTCTCTCGCTTGCTCACCATACTCTGCAGCAGCTTGTCATGGGGAATAATGTTGTCCTTGACCGCGGCCAGATCGATAAATGCAACAATGCTTGAGCACAAGAGCGGCATTCTTTGCTCCGCCACGATCTCAACTCCAGCAATCTCTGCAATTACGTTAATGGCAGTGGACAAGGAGCCTATGATCACGTCGAGGAGGCCAAATTTCCCACCGTGGATGAAGGGATGCCTTCCAGCTGTTCCAGCCGGGAAGTCCTTCTTCAGCCCCTCCAGTGTGTCCAGGTGCTCTGTGGATTCCTGTCCGGCCTTCTCTTGTTCTTCTCCAGATGAAAGCATGATAGTATATCCAGTTGGTACCACCTGCAATAGCAAGGATGAAACAAGGTTCTCTTTTACATTTATATACCCCTGCAATGTTATGAATTAAGCAAGTTACCTTCTGAAATTATGACCGGACTCGACCCGCCAGGTACGGTTCCGCTGGGAGCAGCAAAGGCCCAGTCTGCTTCCATCTCTCCAGGAGCTTCTTGTAATCTGGGTTCAGCTGGATCAGAGGCGGGCTAATGTTGATGAGGTTTTCCTCGAGCGTAGCTGACCATGCAGCAGTAGGAGCTGAGCCTTTGGCCATGAATGAGAACCTTAAGCTCATCCATGGATCGGTAGGGTTCACTGATCTCATGCAGGCCTCTTATATCGATGTGTATGAAAGATAGCTACTTGTTGAGTTTGGGGAGAAAGAACGAAGTGAGAAACTCTCATGGAATAAATCAGTCATTCAAAACATTACGCCACTAATTACCGGAAAAAAACATTGAGCTACTTCGTATTATGCGTCCAAACATTACGCTAGCACGACTAGCTAGTTTTCTCTGTCGTGTGATTTTCCATGTAACTCCCAAAAATCTTATCTATTTATGGACGACTCCTTGCTTCAGCACTCTTCATGTTGTCTGTTATTAGGCATGCTAAGCATTGATCGTGTGCAACCATGAGTTTAATACTTTGAAATAATTTATTTGTTACAAGTTGCATACCCATCCAATTCAGTCTACTTTCTTATCGTGAACAGCGGGAATTGAACTAAATTTAAATTACAAGTTTTATTGGTTTTGTTATTTATTTAAAAAAATGTTGCAGCGGGCTAGCCGACCGGCAATAACATTGGCCATAGAAAATTAATAGGATTTTTAAGTAAACAAAAAAAAATATTTTTAAGAGAGAAAATGTATACTAGCTAAATCTTTTTTCTCATTCCGTTAGCTTCGCTGTTAGCAAGCAACAATACTAAGGTGTACAACAACGCAAAAGAGCACGCGAACTCTCCGCTCCCTTCCATGCTAACAGCAATGCTAACAGATGATATCAACCCAAACTTTCTGCTTCATCAAAATCAAGTATACGACTTGTTAATGGAGCAACTCGCCGACATCTCGTTGGGCTCCCAAGGCAACCCGGCGTTCCACTCGCTTTCTGGCAAACTGAATGGGAAACCGGCCGCCTTCATGCATCCCCATTGACTGTTGCCATTGATCTCCACTTGCAGATCGACTGGAAACCCAGCATTAGATTGCTGTGGCTGCCCAAAGTCTATGTTTGCAGAGTTTTGAGGCAAGTTCAGAAGCATTAAGGCAGCATCGGCATTGCCGCCTTTGGACGGGAGCGATAGCTCTGGCGGCGAAAACATGAAGCTGGGAAGCATTTCAGCACCAGCACTGCAGTGCATGAGGTTGGTTGCTCTGTAGGCTGTGGCATCCAAAGAAGGGTAACAATAACTGTTAGTACTACTAGTTGCAGCAGTAATAGTACTGTTACTTAGCTTCTGCAGAGCATTCTCAGAACTGAACTGGACACTAGGGTCTGCGTTCTCAGTAAGTAGTGTTGATGAAACCCATGAATGAGAGAGAGCTCTTTGTGCCATCGAGTTGGTCTTCTTGAAGATCCTGCAGATGGCCCATGAGTCCTGCAAGAAAGGAGAAAAACCAACTATAGCTGAAAAGCATTCAAGCTTTTATTAGGGTTTGAAGTTCGAAGTGTTGTGGAGCTTGCATTGGGGGGTATGTTATTGTCGAGAGGCCGCTTCGGGGCGGACGAATGGGCGAGGGAGGGAAGGCGGAACTCGTGCATCATCCAGTCTGTCTTGACACCTTTGGCGGCCCGGCCTTTGTAGAAGACAAGGGATTTCTTCAGGCCTATGCATTTGGTTCCCTCGGAGGAGTAGATGGGCCTGTCTGTTCCTGTGGCTTTCCAGAATCCGGCGCCAGTGACCCGGTTCGGCCTTGCGCTGTTTCGGTACTTCCGGTCCCGGGGGCAGTAGAAGTACCACTCCTTTTCTCCGGTTGTCGCCAGTTCTTCATCAAGTATAGCAGGAAAGTCAGATGCAATTTGTACGTCAGAAAAATGAAGAAAAAAATGAAGAAGTTTTTATGTTTTTTCTGTTTTATGATGCTACTGCATGAAGATCCTGCAAGAATATTATGTTGAGAAGGAATAAGCAATTTTTTAGAATTATATGAATATATAGAAAAAGAAGGAAATTTCATTTTTATGTTTTGGTCTTGAAAGTAATCCGATATATGAAGAATAAAGAGGACAAAGGCTCAAACAAAATTTCTTGTATGGCTACAAAGATGCTAGAACCGGTCACGATATGTTCCAAAATACAATAAGAGAGGGGGAAAAAATACTTACTTGGAAGATCCCATGGATCATACTTGTAGATGTCGAGCTGCCTGATGAGCTCAATGGAGAGGGGCTTTTGCTGAATCTTCCTCTTGAGATAAAACCCTACAAGCTCTTCATCAGTGGGATGAAACCGAAAACCCGGAAGCATCACTTCATCCACCTTATCCATCTCACTTCTGTCCGCCATCCTCCTCCTCCACTCCAAAAACCTTTAAAAACCCTAATACGCAAAGGTGCGACTAGAGCTCTCTTCTATGGACAATTCCACCTAGCACAAGAGGTAGAACATGAACAGAGGCTCTATGATGAGCAGCTCAAGGAACCCTAATTCCCAGAGAACTCCTCAATAACTCCAATGCCTTAAGCTTGCTTCCTGAGTAGGGTTCCTTCTCCGAATGTGCGGCTTATCTTTCGGAAACACCGGCTTTATAAACACCTCTTCAGCTGCTAAAAAAAGACTAGCAAGTGAGGCCAGGTCAGAATTGTTTATCTGAATTAATGAAAACAATCCTTTTCTGTTCTTCCCATTGAATCCATTTGAATCCTTTTCTACTCTTCCCATTGAATCCATTTGTGCAGTTTAAATCCAAATAGACGGATCTCATGTGGATTCTAAATCCTTTTCATTCACAATTATAATAATCTCAAGCATGAATATCAAGACAAAAGCTGGCTTCTAGGCAAGTCGATTTTGTTTAGTTTTTTCTTGAATTTTATATGCATGGTAGCTCAACAGATGAACACCTCCCAAGAGAATAGAAAAGTTCAAATAAGTTAATGCATTCAATATTTCAATCCCAAGATTTCATGCTAATTCTTCTGATATCCCTATATTGATCATACCTATGCATTCCTTCTTGATCCAAAAATACCTCATGAAAATCTTTCTTTTTGTCCTGAAAGCTTCTATTCCTCATCCTTTTCAGAATCGTGCCTTCTGCTTGTCAGTGTATGTTTTGGGACCATGTAGAGATTCTCCACCACTAATTAAAATAATTAAGACAATTAATTAAGCCTCAAAGTGATCTGGGCTCAATTAACATGCAATTCTTTATATGATTTAGCAGAAAAACCCTAGAAGGCATCCAAAGTAACTGTTTCACTTTCACACCCAAGCACAGGCATCATGACACTTTTGCCTCTGAAGCTTGTGAACGGGATAAGATTGATTCGCGGCGTTCTAGTAATTTGGGATTGTTTTGAGAAGGAAAATTGGCAATTTCTTGAGCTAGCTTCATTGATGAGGTAAAGAGGAAAGTGACTTTCACTTGCAAAAGCTTCCTAGTGTTTAATTTAATGACAATATTTTCTTGCCAAATTGACAAATTTGGACTCATATCTGACAAGATTATTGGTTCGCAGGTGTAGACTGTGTGGTGCACCCCTTGTATGACCTCTATTTTTTTTCTCTAAACTTCCCTTCATTAGTTGTTAATCATAACTTATGTTGTGGATTGACCACACAAGAGATCCTTTCATTATCTCTAGCAATGCATGGAGCACATATCAAATCATACAGAGGAAATTACCTATTGCTCCTTTGTTTCTTCGAATATTTACAAAAATAAATGGGATAAAATTATCTTTTCCATTTCATAACCTACACAAATAGTTGTTTCTATTTGTTATCGGAATGGCATTTTGGTAACTTAACATGCATGTTGTGGACCAAGTGAAGCACAGAAAAATCTAGGGTTTTCATTAAACAAAAGGCTATGTTGATTCTAATTCCAGCCGTGTGGGCAAAGCTATAGAATAAGTCACAAGTCCCGATTTGTATTTTTTGTAAGCAGTTTCAAAGGCCAGAGTTTGCTAACCATGTCTGCCATGAGGAAGCTTCTAATTAATGGAGGTGAAGCTAGGGTCAAATCCATGAGCTTGGGGAACCCAAAACCCTAACCCTAACTGGGTTTCCCCAAACGTGGCCCTCGGTTTGAACCCATCTTGTCTGTTCCTTGTGGACCTAGGGCTTGCCACCCAGGCGTGTGAGCCAAGTTAGAAATGCATATGGGTCAAGTCAAACCCTTAAATTCCAAGCTTTCCTCTTGCAACCCCCTTGGTATGTGAACAATAATAACACACCACAAAGATCCATGTTTCCAATATGGCTGCTTCACTAACAATTAATTTAGTGTTAGATGGCTCATTGATTAGTTTATCATCAGTCAGTCAGGAGCTAACTTGATTGTCGAAGGGAGTCCGCCAGAATCTGTGTTTGGAAAATCAGGAGAAGATCCTACAAAACTGATGACATGTAACCCTAAATCTGGGAATGAAGGCGAAGGAAGAAATATTAATCACACATCATTAGCGACCTGATCAGCCAGTTGATTACCCTCTCCAAAATGGTTTTTTGCTTGTAGACAAAAGAGATTTACCCTATATTGGTCATAAACTAAGTATTAATCCATCAAAATGTTTGAAAGAGATGGGGAGTGCTTAACTAGATTGTTTATGGCAGTGAATGAAGAGTAATGGGTGAAGCTCGACTAGGAAATCATTTGACTTATACGGCAGTTAAGTATAAGAAAAATGGATGGGAACATATTCTGGAAGAACATAGCCGCCGTGTTATCTTCTGTTTTTGTTGATTAATCGTCTGTAGGTTTGATATGAGCTACAACACTAATGCTCAAATCATCATTGTTAAATTTGTTCTTCGTTGCTTTCATTTGCTCGCTGACAGAATCACATTGAAACTGGATTTTGAGCTATCCGGACAAAAATATCATGTCAATATTTTAGAATGATGTGTGAAAACTTCTCTAAGTTTGCTCTAAACAATTTCCTTCCAATTTAAAAAAAAATTCAGAATCTTGCTCTGTTAATCTATTGATTCACTTCAACTGAATCTGTTCTCTCTGGTAAACATCATCTTCGTGAGCGACTTTGATCAGGTAAATTGCATGGCACATTTTTTGATGAGGGTTTATTTTTGTACTAGTTTTTGTTGCAATAGTCAGAGAGATATCTCTCTTTCCCATTGTTTTCAAATTATTTCCAAATTAAATATAAGCCACAACACCTAAGCTCGATCATAATTGTGATGGCTAGCCATTCCTTGGGTAAATAATGCTGAGTGATAATTACATCAATAATTCAATATTTGTTGCTTTCACTCCTGCCTGATGTGAAGCAAATGGAAACTGGTTTTCATACATCCTGACAATTTTGTCAAGCTTTCATAATTAAATATGAAAGCATCTCCAAGAAATCACTGTACACTCGCAAAAAAGAACTCTTTATTTATGTCAAGCAAATTTACAGGAAGCTCTCAGATACATTTTTTACAGCAATCAACAACATATTCTGGAAATAGAATTGCATCTAAATTGTCAAGATATCTGTCAAGGAAGGTTTAGTCTGAGAAAGGAAAATGGTTGCATTGTTATTTCCAGCTTTTCCTCCCACAAAAAGATTTGATTGTTACAACTTCAGGTTGATGCCTGCAGCAGTTCTCGGATATAGTATCCATGGAGCTGGAAGAATCATCATCCGGTAACTCACATCAGTAGCAATAATTAAAAAACACTAAGTGTTACCAAGAAGTAGAACTCAACATTGAACATAGCAGGTCTTGGTATTACTGTGTTTCCTTTTTGACATATTCAAGAGGGTGGGCGCACTATTCAAAATTATGTTACTTAAAAGTACTACCCGGAAATAGTGCTGGCAAAATTGAAAAACAGCCAAGAGACAGGCATACCTGAAGCAATGTGAACAGCAGGACAACCCTGAATTCCAAAATGCATGGTGATGGGTGTAAGGAGATTGTTGAGTTTTAGATGTCTTAAATTCGAATTAGAGTTTGAGTTAAAGTAGGAATCCAAAGTTTGGATTTAAATTTATATTATTAGGAATTGCAATTGAGTAAAATTCAGACCCAATAAGAATCTATAAATATATTATAATATATAGGGTTTATGTGTGGCGTAGTATTGAGGTTGAACTAAAGAGAAATAGAGAGAGAAAAATAGAGAAAATAGAGAGAAAAGAAAGAGAGAAAGTGTTGGCACTCGTGTGTGGGTCTTTTTTGTGCTTCTCAGTGGTCTCTCGTGGTGGTTTCTCGTGGTACTCTCTTGGAGATTCTCTCTGAAGGTGGAAGCGTTGTCGAGGCTTGGAGAAAGAGTTTAGTTGAATAAGAAAGAGTGAAGTCCTTCTTATAAACTCTTGTAAAAGCCTTATCTATTGATAGTGGATCTCTCATTGTCTTATCTTATTATTTTCATTTATCTTGTATTACTTTTCGTTTCTTGTGTTGTTTGAGAACAAAATGATTCGTGAACCTTCCGCTGTAAATCCCAACAATTGGTGTCAGAGCTTAGAAGCAAACAACCAAGATGACAAAGTTCTTACTCGAGGTGGAGAAGTTTAACGGCAAGATAAATTTTGCCTTATGGCAAAAAAAGATGAAGGCGGTTCTTACTTTTCAAAGTCTGCAAAAGACGTTAAAGGGAAAAGAAAAGAGGCCGGTCAAGATAAGCAATGAAGACTGAGAGGAGATAGATCAAAAGACATTGAATTTAATTATTCTGAGCCTGACTGATGAAGTTTTGTACAATGTCATTGACGAAGAGACGACGATGGACATCTGGACAAAACTCGAGAAGTTATACATGTCAAAAAGCCTCATGAACAAGTTCTACCTGAAACAATAGTTGTACGGACTGCGTATGAGCGAAGGTACAACTATTTTACATCACCTGAATGCTTTCAATAAGATTATCAATGATTTGCTGAAAGTTGATGTGAAGTTTGAAGAGGACGATAATGCGCTGATTCTCCTGATGTCTCTTCATGTTTTGTACGATCATATTGTGACCACAATTCTTTATGGTAAAGAAACTCTCAAGATGGAAGATGTGATAACTAGTCTTCTTTCTTATGAGAAAAAGGAGAAACTCCAATATTAATATGGAGTTTGGTGAAGGATTGGTGGCTCACGGAAGAGGAAGATTAAAAGAATGTGGAGAAAGCAAACAACGGTCCAAATCAAAATTGAAGGCGAAAGTACAATGCTATTCATGTAAGAAGTATGACCACATTAGACGGTATTGTCCTGAACGTGGGAAGATAGAGTCCTCCAATATGATGACAGCAATAGCAGATGATACTTCTGAGAATAGTGCGGATGGAGACGTTCTTGCAGTATCTATAGAAATCGGCACTTCTGGTAAGTGGATTTTAAATTCCGGTAGTTCTTATCATATTTGCTCCAGGAAGGATTGGTTTACTTTTTATGAGGAGAATAAGAAGAAAAGTATTATTTGGTTGAGCGATAATTCAGCCTGTGAGATCGCCGGTGTGGGAACAGTCAAAATCCAAATGTTTGATGGAGCGATTCGTACTCTTACTGAGGTGAGGCATGTCCCCAAGATGCGAAGGAATTTAATTTCACTTAGTGTACTGGACTCAAAAGGCTGTAATTATTCAACAAGAGATGGAGTCATGAAGGTGACACGTGGTATTAGAATCCTGATGAAAGGTGAGGAGTGCAGCAATATTTATCAATTAATAGGGAATACCATTGCAGGTGGAGTTTTGATGGTTACAGTAGTAAAGAGGAAGCATAATACTCGGAGTAATTTGATAAGAGATAAATGTTCTTCTCGAATTATGTTTACTACAACAACAGACACAGGTCATCCGAAAAGTATCCAAAAGTACAAAACTGTAGGCATGAAGAGCAAATTCAAGGTTGACTCAAGTTCGCATCTTGCAATTATCTGAATAAGCTGGTAGCTCAGGGACAGAGGCTGGATGAGAGACGACGCTGAAGATTCGTGATGGTGGCACGCCCGAATTCAAGCCAAGGTGGAGATTGTTAAGTTTTAGATGTCTCGAACTCGAATTAGAGTTTGAGTTAAAGTAAGAATCTAAAGTTGAATTTAGATTTATATTATTAGGAGTTGTAATTGAGTAAAACTCAGACCCAATAAGAGTCTATAAATATATTATAATATAGGGCTTATGCGTGACGTAGTATTAAGGTTGAACTAGAGAGAAATAGAGAGAGATAAATAGAGAGAATAGGGAGAAGAGAAAGAGAGAGTGTGTTGGCTCTCGTGTGTGGGTCTTTCTAGTGCTTCTCGGTGGTCTCTCGTAGTGGTTCCTCGTGGTACTCTCTTGGAGATTCTTTCTGAAAGTGGAGGCGTTGTCGAGACTTGGAGAAAGAGTTTAGTTGAGTAAGAAAGAGTAAAATCCTTCTTGTAAACTCTTATAAAAGCCTTATCTATTGATAGTGAATCTCCCGTTATCTTATCTTATTATTTTTTTTTATCTTGTATTACTTTCCGTTTCTTGTGTTGTTTGAGAACAAGGTAATTCGTGAAACTTCCGCTGCGAATCCCAACAGGAGATTACAAGTTTGCGCATACAAAAATCCCAATGCAGTTGCTGTTTGATGGTAGTATTGAACTTGCAACAGTCCAACATATATAATCTAAGAATCAGCTTTTGAAATCTAAGTTTCAACATCAAGTTGGATAACCTGATTTTCCTACAAAGAAGACAGAATGACATTGTTATGTTATTTTAGTGGCTTATTATGTGTGACATAGATTAAATGAATGAGAATAAATTCAAGTGGCATATCAACCTGAAAATCAACAAGAGGGAAGTTTATGAGAAGTTCTCTACCCAGCAGCACCCAGTCTACATGAGCCACTTCCTGTTCCATGGAGCTGCTAAATTCATAGCACCATATTTCCACCTTTCACCAACCAGTACAAAGTTAATCAAATCAATCAGGTTCAATGGAGCAACAATTTTTCATCATCATTTCTATTTGTCTTGGCTAATTCTCAGATATAACATCTTCATTGAATGACCACAATGTGATCAGGTAGCAGCTATCTCATTTTAAATTTTGAAAATGATGGGTAAATGGATAAAATTTTCAGTTCTCATGTTACTCAAGTGTAAAAGAAAATAAGTTGCAATTGTAAAGGTACGATATACAAGAGTAATCCTCATAAATAGCATTCTGAGTGCTCGATCAGATAGTTTGCTTCTTGTTGTGGCCTGGGAGTCATATTACATCAATATTACCTTGGACAGACAGCTGGAGAAATTCTCCAGGAGTAAGATGAGCCAATGCAAACACAGCAGCAGATATAAGTACACAGATAGGTGTAGGAAACCTGCACAAGATGGATTCATTAGAGAATTCATTAGAGAATCCAAGATATGTCAACTCATTTGTCAAAATTGAGTGATGGTTTTTTTTTTTTTCTGTTTGTAGAATTAGAATAAGGTAAGAACTTGAAAGAATTGTCATCCAATAATAGTATTGAATAGACCTCATAATATGTAACAAAAACAGATGTACTCCATTTCAACCATAGTCAACACTAAAAATGAAATTAATTGGCTGGATGGAGAGATGATGCTAAACGATTGAACAACTTTTGGAAGGAGGCACGGTGTAATTGGTCAAAAAATATGGCTACAAGAACTCACAGAAAAGGACAATATTCTAAGAAAAGTAGAAAACACCCAGTGGACCAAACAATATGATGCCATTCTTCCAAACCATGACAAGCTAGGGGGATGACTAGAACTATTTCAACTAATTTTTCAAGTCACACCACAACCACGCTTGCAATGTCCAGCACTGTACATCCTTCAGAGGTTTCTCAGAAGAAGAAGAAAGAAAGAAAGAAGGAAAGGAAAGAAAGAGGGTCAGTCAAGAGAGCTCACTGGAGAATTTCAGTGTGATTTAAAAGTAAGCATCATGTCATCAATGGCCTTCTACCACTCTAAAAAATTCACACTTCTAGGAGAGCTGCTTTTGCATTAAACCTTACCCATTATTAATAAAAGATAATATTTTTACCTTTTCTGCCATTTTAGACCACGAGTTGTTCGTATCTTAGAAACTATGCACAGAAAGATGCTCAAAAAAGGATAACTATAACATGACTTCATAGAAACAATGTGAATGGAAGGAAAATAAAGAAACTAAATGGCTAGGTCTTCAAGCAGTCTCTCAGTCTCTCCCTTTCTCTCTCATTTTGCTAAAGGAAAAACCAATGAATTCGTAATTTGGAAAGACACTATTACCACTTTGTTAGGGATACCATTAGAAATTCACGAAACTCAGTCTCCTCAAGCAATGGAGCCAAAACAGCTGTAATGCCAACCAGACAGGCACTATTACAAAATACACAAAAGAAAAAGGAATTAGAGTATTCCGTAGGAATGCAGCATTTAACAAGAAAGCTGCAATGCATGCAACCTGATACTTGAAGAACAAATGAAGGGCAACAAACGGAATAGTGCATCAGTCTGTAATGGCATGAAGAAATATATCAGGACTCATACAAAACAATTTCAGTAGGTTGAGCATTTGATGTGGCAAATGTGATGTGACTACCTCTCTTTCTGGACTCCCACCATTAAAGAAGGTCAGGGCAGCGCCTTTCATTCCTATGGCGATTAGTTCACCCAACAACCCAATTCCTGCCCACAGAAGCCAGCCATTTTGCAAGTTTAATGGTTCCTTCAAATCTGAAAAATATCAGCAGCATATATCATTGTCTTCAAGTATCACAAAGCTTGCCAATGCTGTGTTTTATAGAAGAAAAATCACATCCTCACCATAGCAGAAAATGTCATCAGGAAATGGTTGAAAGTTTCTTGTGATGCATAGATCACCCCTAGTCTCACTGCTGTCACTGCGTTGCACAACAATAGAAATAACACATGACAATTGCTATGGGGATTCCACATACATATTCAGGCCTTCAGTTCAAATGTAATTTCATAAAAAGCCAATAATGTGTGGCTATTGAAGTAAAACCAAACACAGTTGCTCTTACAATTGGCTTGCAAAAAGGATTTCTGCCTTCTCATTTAAACTTACTTCCCCAGCTTGATATCCAAAGTATGACAAAACTGAAGCTTCAACAAGCCCTGTCAGAACAAAACTATCCAAAGAACTTTTAATTTCAATAAGAATCCAATTCTTGTCACAATGCCTTTAAGCACTAAGATTAAGAATTTTTATAACTGCCAAGAAACTTGACAGAACATATGCTGCAAAACAAATTAGCGAATCTGATCATAAACTAGTCAACAGAGATCATTTACAAATGAAGCAATGTCATATGTCTATTGGTTACATCAGCATGGGAGTACATGTTCACAAACTAACAAAACAGACAAATTTATAAGAAGGCTTGAAACTACAGACCTAGAAAGTAATCTAAGTTGAGCACCTTTATTATAGTTGTCCTAGAATGCACAACATATAAAGCAATGTTGTTATTTTTCGGAAATAAAACGAAATACAGCACCAAATTACCTTAATCTGCAGGCAAACATGGTGAGCACAAAGGTCTGCCACTGCCATGGTACATCCCATCACTTAAGTATGGACCAATTCAATGTTGAGTTCTGAAATGAATAAGTGAATACTATTTTATGTGATAATTCTAATATTTGACAGCACAATTGATTCTATTTTATGCTAAGATACAAACTCCTCACCAATATCCAAAATTAGCATTGTAAATTTTAATCCATTCAGATTACGATCAGAAAAAGAAATAGTTCAAAAAACTGTTAAATAAATTCTAAGCCAATCCAAACAATCATTAATGCTTAAACTAAAGCAAAAAAGATTCTAAACATAAAAAGAAAACCAAACGCAGAACTAAGAAACCATTAAAAATAGAACATCAGAATATTGAAATTCAACGCAAACACATCCATAAAAAGTTCAAAGGCCCGCCAATTTCCCAAGTGGACCAGGCAAACTTAAACACTTCCGCTCAATGCTAACAGATCTAACTGAACCACCAAAAACATCAAACCAACTCCACAATTCCCTCAAGAATTGGTAAAAAACGCGCGTAAAAGTCTTAAAACAAAACATAAGCCACTCCACATCATTCAAATTCTTTCAAAACGAGAAAAAGATCAACAATCCACTTTCTTCAGGGATAAAAGGGAACCTTTTCAGCTAAGCCGGGTTCGGACTTCTCCCTAGCATCATAGAAGCAGCTGAAGGGAACCTTTGTAATGCTCCTGCCACCAAACAAAGGAATTTTTACAGACGTCCGCAGAAGGGAAAATCGAACAGGAAAGGTGCCTCCTTTGTCTGAGAGGAATCTATTGCCCACGGCGGTCGAAAGCTTGGTGCATCCCTTGAAAAACCATCAAGGAGAACAGCTGGGAGACCAATTATGAACGAGCAGAAATGGGGAAACCATTTGAGAAACTCGCGAGAATGAGATGAAGAAGACGGAGATAAAAGGCTCTGGCAGCAGGAAGAAGAGGAAGAAGGTTCCCTTCTCGACAACAGATCCCAAGGCAAAGCAGCCAAATTGCCTATCCCGAGGAGAACGAGGTCTCTTCCTCTTCCCGAGTGCACATCTGGAGGCAAGTTAGCCGATAGTTCAAATCTCTAGGTAAATCAACGAACTATGTTAATTTGATCACATCTTGAGGCAATAGTCTCGCCAAGTACTTACCCGCCGGGAACCTTCAGAGCAAAGACAGATCACGAGGCAAATGAGTTCGCATCTTAGGAGAAAGTAGCGGATGATATTAAAACTGGATTCTAATTACTGAGTTCAAATCTCGAGGCCATTCCGGGGTTCCGAGTTCACATCTTGAGGCAAGGAGTCCTCGTTCTGGTGTTTTGGTCGAGAGCCGCGAGAGCGAAAGAGAGAGAGAGAGCGGGGGGGAGAGAGAGGAGGAAGAGGATGGCGTCGGGGGAGTGGCTGGAGAAGGCGCTGCAGGAGCTGTGTGGGAGGATGAAGACGGGGCTGGATCTCGACGCCGACCTCATCTCCGGCCTCGTCTCCTTCTGTGAGCTCGCGCCTCCCCAGGACGCTGCCGACTACCTCGTTGTACGTATCCGATGATTATCGCTTTTGTTTCAACCTTCAATCTTGGATTTTGGTTTCCATGATGGATTTTCGTGATTTTCGGCGAATTTTTATGCCAAATTTGGTTGCTTGATCTGGATTTTAATGGAATTTTAGTTGCTTGTTGCAGTAAGATGGGTTTTTGGGATAGAAATAGGGATCAATAGAAATATTTGGATAACAAATGTGTTTGTAGTCTTTCATCGAAAATAATTTGGTCTCTTTTTGGTTATACCACTTGCAGGAAATTGTTTGAGACCTTTCTGTTAACGTAAGCACCGCTTGCAATGTAGGATTTCGCCAATTATATGGCTTATTGGAATTGTTGATCAAAATAATTTGAGTATTGACGCGGTCCATGAGTCTGTTCTTCTACCGTTTGGCTTGGCATTATCAATTAGGTGTTTTATTTGAGAAGACTGGTAGGGAAAATAAAATTAGCACCTTGTTCATTAGAAAAATCAGGTCCTGACATTTGGTTTATCGAAATTGGTTCGTTGCAGAATATTGTTGGCCAGGAAGCTGGTCAAGACATTATTCAGGAGTATTTGCTAAAGAGAGGGTTTGTCGATCCCTCTACAAAGACTCAAAATGTCCAAACTTCAGGCTTTCAAGCTTATATGAAGCCAGCTGCTGATGACGATGTGAAGAATGGAGCCAAGAAGCAAACAAAAGCATCGAGAGGAGCAAATTTACCAAAGACCCATGACAGGGCAAATGCCTCCACTATCCAGGATGCTAAAACTCAAAAAGAAGATGTGGAGTCCAGAAACATTCCCAAGGGGAATTCTGGTGCCCCCAAGAAGAAGAAATCTGGAAAGATTATATCCCTTGCGGAGGCTGCAAAAGGTTCAGTTGTATTCCAACAGGGGAAACCGTGTTCTTGCCAAGCTCGTCGGCATAAGCTTGTGAGCAACTGTCTGTCTTGTGGTAAGATTGTGTGTGAACAGGAAGGAGAGGGTCCATGTAGTTTTTGTGGTGCACTTGTGCTGAGGGAAGGAAGTACATATGCTGGTTTAGAGGATCTAGCAGTTCCTCGTACTGATGCAGAAGCTGCAGCTGAAGCATATGCCAAGAGGCTTGTTGATTATGATCGAAATTCTGCTGCACGGACTACAGTTTTTGATGACCAGAGTGATTATTATGAGATTGAAGGAAATAGCTGGCTTTCCTCAGAGGTACTCATAATTTCTGTCAGTGTGTGTCTTATAACTTGCTTTTGCTTTCTGCTTCCATTTTTTTTTTATTTTGCAACAGCTTATGTGCTTGCCAAGCTGATTTTGCCTGCTATAATTGTCACTTTTTCTTTTTTTTGGTGATATCTGCCATAGAGTATGGACTTGATAATTGGACAAAATTATTATTGTATACTTCTAGAATATTTTTGCATTTGTCTCTTCAACGTGAGTGTGTATTTTTTAACATTACCAACTGTTTTTCAGAGATAATCTAACTTTGGGAACTTGTTTCTTCTTCAGGAGAAGGATCTTCTAAGGAAGAAACAGAAGGAAATTGAAGAAGCAAATGAAGCCCAGAGAAAGAAAGTAATTGTGACATTTGATTTGCTTGGTCGCAAGGTTGTACCATGGACCATTTTCAACCATTATTATCATTTCATTCAATTTGCAACTTCTTAGTAGTAGGTGTTTAATTAGGACTTCTATTTGTCTCACCATTCCCTATTTAATAGCAGCTTCATTTTCTGACTAGAAAGTAAAGCATTAGATTATTGTTTTTCTCAACTTTGATTTTCAATTTTTGGTCAATTTGCTTCTATTCAAAGGCTTCACAAGCTGGTTATATATTCCAGTACCATAAGAGCAGAGGCGTGTAGAAATATATAAATATTTCCTTTTGTCTGGATCTCTTTTAGTGAAAATTTTAACTTTATGACCTAATAAAATGAACGACCAACTCCTGACATTGTCTGATACTTGTTTGAGTTTACAGCTTCATAGAAATCCTTGATGCTACCTTCTCTTTCCATGTTATGTTATGACAATGATTAATAAATTATTTTATTCTCAATGTTTCTTCCAGCTTAGTCTGATGTTTCTTCCAATAAAAGTTTATGAAATGCACTCTGAATTATATCAATATATTGATTCCATGCCTCATTTTCTCTTATGCTTGCCCTAGTTTTCATGATGTAAATCCATCTGCAGCCTTCTTGTAGCCATGCAACCAGATTTTTTCTGTCAGGGTGTAGGCTCATGAATTGGTGGATTCATTGGCATTTGCTCATTCAACTTTCTGTTTGTGCAGGTTCTAATGAATAAAGATGAAGCTTCGGAACTTGAATCAGAATATAGAATTCTAAGGCCGCCTGAGGAACGAGAACTGAACCGTATAAAGCCTAACCCCACCATAAAGGTACAGCCTGTCTTTGTTGATGCCAGTCCTGCTAGAAAACCAAGCAAGGGAAAACCGACCACAAAAGCAGCTAATGGGTTATGCCTGGAAATAAGTGGGAGGGTCCAGCATGAGCTCAATGACTTGTCTCGTATTAACAGTTTGATGAATAGCAGTCCATTCAGTGGAGATGTTTGGCAAGGTCCACCAGCAACCGGCCTCTCACATGAAGCGGACAATCATGAGTGCTCTCTTGATTATGACTGAGGTATTTGGGTTAACGATTCCTTTTCTGTGCTGTTTATAAAGTGAAAAAAGAGCGCTTCTGTTTTTGCACGCAGGCTAGGTCAATTTCACGTTCTGCAGATTTATCTATCAACTTGGGTTAGCATTACTCTCTTGTTTTGAGGTACTCCATCATGGAATGTTTCTGTTGTATTTCACTAACAAGGAACTTGTATGAGCTATTAGTATTTGATTCCCTAATGAAGTGAAGAAGCAGAAGAATGCAGCTTATACACGGACTGCCACAAACTGTTTTTTGCTGATGATATAGTGTTTGATCTTATGAAGTTCCTTATTTGGTTTGTCAAAATTGAGGTCTAATTAATTATTATCAAAACACTCGCTCTACTCTCATAATTGGAAGAGTTTTTAATATGAAATCACTCGTGTTATGATGAATTTGTAGGAAACTATTTGCCTTTTTATTTTAACAAAAGATCACTGTCGTGTATTATAAATTTACAAAAATTTACTTTGATTACAATATTAAAAAAATATTTTATTTTATTTTAATTTTACCAATTAAACTACTATAAAAAAATAAATTATTGTTATTTAATTTCGGTTTTAATAATTATTAAATTAATATAAAAATTATTATTTTATATAAAAGATTGATTGTTTGGTATTATGATATTAAAAATTCATAATTCAGTTTTGTTATTTCTCAAACCTTTAATCTATAAAATTAAATTAAGCTAAATTATTTTTTAAATAATTTAATTGAGATAATTTTTTATAAATTTATAATATAAGATAAATAATTTTTTACTAATAATAATAAGGTAGATACTTTTTTGAAAAAACAAATAATTTTTTACTAAACATTCTAATTAAAATTTCAATTTTGAGAGAGGCCTAACAGCATTGATTTTTATTTTTATTTTTGAAATTGCGCTGCTATAAGCAAGTTGCAAAACTTAAAAAAATGCTGATAAAGAAGAAATACCGTTGCTGAACACATCAGAGTAGAATTGCCCGTATACAGTGTTAGATATAATAATACACGTCGACAAATTCTAGAAGCTTATTTTTTAAGTTAGATGATAACAGCATAGGTTCAGAAGACGACAACTGAAAAAAGAACAAAAGGGAAGGATTACAACGCATATAAATCAGAGAACCCTGGATTTCAGGATGAAGTATGGTCAACTGTCTCAACTTGACTACAATGAGTCTAACTCAAGAAAGCTGAAATGTGTCACATGAAAAATATACAGGTGCATGCATTTTTTTGCCTTTTTGAGAAAGGGCGCATGAAGTTATCGTTGCTCTGGCTCGTGTTGGGGGGTTGCTGGTGACTCCGGTGCTATGGCAAAATGCAGGTCCCTTCCTTGCCCTGACTGCAGAATGAATGCCACTTCGGCGGCTGCCAGGGCAGCTGCTTCCTGTTTATTTAGAAGGGGAAAAAAAATACATAAATAAATAAATAGGGGAGGTCCATTGAGTCTCATAATGCCAGAGGAAGCCCGCTAACCTGTCTTTGCCTTCTTTGCTGCAAGATACTCATGGCCCAGGCCATTATGTAACATGGCAAAAGAAATGCAGCAGCCCGCAACAAGAATAACTGTTGATCATCAAGTGGATTAAGAGAACATGTGGAGGAGAGAGAAAAGGAAAGAAATGATGAATAGTAGTGTTTTGGAAATCTGCTTACAGAAAAGTAGGTAGAAGCATCATCGTCCCCATCGCCGCTAGCAATGGACAATGCATGCCTCAACAGCAACAGAGCCATTAGCTGCATTTTATAGAGTATGATTCAAGTTAGTCTATGCAGGATATATTCATAGTCCAACGAATAGAGTTAAAGATATCAGCAACAGAATGCAATTCCTAATTAAATGGCCCATTGCACATTCACACACTAAAGAAGCATTTTTTTCCAACATAGTTTTCGAGAAATTAGTTTTTGAAATGTACTAGACAAATCCTAACCCAAAGTCAGTTAAAATACCAAGGGTAGAATGAGCATTCTATAAGAACTTACAATCAGAGCAGCAGAACGGCAAAATGCAGCACCATTGGCATTTGAAGAAGCATACTCATCATATTCAGCTTCCAAAAAGTGGTGTTGTGCAGCTGCCATTGCAAGGATCCGGGGGTCACGCAAATCTATAGGAGTGCCAGTAATGGTCCAACCTCCACTGCAGAACAAGCAGAAGAATAATTGTTACAACCATAATAAATAGTTCCGATCTTAAATGACATTTTTCACTAGCTCCAATGAATGAATTACAACCATTGAAAAGTGACCATATAGAGCTTTAAGCCTCTAATGTCATGTGAAGCAAATACAGATAAATAAAAGTTGACTTGCCTTATATCGATGGTGCTTTCCTCGGGCTGAGGTCGAGGAGGTGCAGAGTACCCAGGCTTGTAGGGCTGTAAATGATAATTGCATCTTTGTTATATTCTAATCAGACACATAAGCATATGTGAACTGATACTATATAATATGTGCTACTCAAGTACATAAAAACATCATTGAAGTTACTGATGCCCTGAACTGGTACCTACCACAAACCGAAATTGCCTTCAATTGCTGATGATTGACCCAAAAAAAAAAAACAAAAAACAAAAAAGGCATTGCAGATACCAATGGACTGACTATTTCAAATAAGGCGGTAAATGTAAGTTCTCTAAAGATAACTATGATTTGGTGAATTGACTGGAATCTTCATACGGATAACATTTGCAAGAGAATTCCAGTGATACTTCATAATTGCCAATTTCACGAGGGCACGAAGTACATTGTCAAAACATCTTTATGTGTTATTTGAAATTTCCAAAAATCAAAGGTCTAAGACATGAACAAACCAAACTAACTGGGTAGGGTCCATGAAGCAAGCTACAGGTGTGGTGTTTATCAAATTCTTTTGCACAGGGAGTTAACTGATTTAGGTTTTTGAGGATTTCCGCAACAGTTTAAGTTGTTTTAGAATAACTATGTATCCCCATATGTTATTTTAAAATCTCAAAACATCTCAAATTTGAGAGATAATTCCCAGGGTGATTTTTTTTCACCTTCTAGCAACTGATGGAGAAGGGATGTTTACATATAGATACTAAAAGCAAGATTCTTAGTAATCAACAATTCAATAAGAATTAATAATATCCAACACAAAGCAAAGTAATTCATACATGTATTGATATAATCAAGATATATAAGATAAAACACAAGAGCTAAAAGCAATTTCCATTTTTGCATAAAGACAAACCTGGGCACCATGACAATCATAGGCAAAAGCAAACTACAAAATAAATCAGATACATGTAAAGAACACAGCCAGCAATAGAACTCACCTCATGGCATATCTCACAAGTTATATCCCCTTTCTCATTGCACCAGCGCTGAACACATGCCCTATGCGCATACTGCACATAACACAATTGGCAGAATAAGACCTCCAAAATTGCAGAGCTACAAACAAAAAAATCTATTGTGCTAAAGCAAATATGCCAACAGATTTGATACTCTCCATCATCATACTTTAAATAAGATGTGCAATGCACTTTATCGGTAATTTGCAATTAGGAAGATTCTGAGTTTGCAAAATAAACCTTCAGGCTGCCACTGCAAGCACAGGGAGTCTCCAAGTTCTTGATGTCATCCTCCTCCTGGCAAATGCGACACTCTACAGTCTGAATAAGCGGATCTTTCTCATCCCCATCATTAATAAGCACCCTTTCCTCGACAGACTCGTCATTGCCAGCCCCTGTTTGCAAAGATGATGGAGCGGACGGATTCACAGTACGCGTGCACTCCCCAGGAACACCCGATCCCTCAACCCCTTGCAACGACTCAGTCCTTTGTGGAGCAACAAGCCGATCAACATGCAACACCAGATGATCCTCCATTCCCATCACCCAACAATTATATCCAAAAAGCTTCCTCCTTTCAATAAATTTCCTCTAAAATCAGCTAAAATTCTCCAATCAATCGCAATGAACTGATTCGCAGTACTGTGGAAAACAAAACTGTCAAAATTCAGTAAAATCACAACTCCAGTTCCTCAAATCCCTCAAAAAAGCGATAAAACGGCGAGAGACCGATCCAGGGACATCGGAAACAAGAAATTAAGCTCGAGAAACCCTAGAACCAGCCGATCGGGATGAAAATTGCACCAAATAAAAGGGCTTCTCTCGCAGAACAAATTTAGGTTGAAAGGAAAGATTCTTAAAAGACTAAAAGCGAGAAAATTGAAGGGAAAATCCAACAGACGCTACCTCGAGGACCTTCGATTGCCGCGTTTCAACGTTTTCCCGTGGACGACGCAGAAGTATGAGTCGTATCCGCGATTTATATTTCCGGATAACCCCGTGCCCGGTTCGGGTCTTTCCGAGCTTATTCGCCGTAACGGCGTTTGACGGCCACCAGCTCTGTCTAGTAGGAACCTGATCCGAACAGAAAATTCTTTTTAAGTTTTTAAGTAAAAGATTATATGTCTCATAATAAATTTTCAAAAAATCATATATTTTATTATTAATGATAAAAAATTACTTATTTTATAATATAAATTTATAAAAAAATCATATCAATTAAATATCATAAAATTATTTTTTATTTAATTTAATTTAATTAATTAAATTAATATAAAATATTAAATTGTTTTTTATTTGGTCTTATTTTAAACAATCGGTTCATAATTATTGAACAATTAATTTGACAAAATTAAAATGTTAATTTTTAATTTCATAAATTCGAATAATTAATTTTTCATAAAAATAAAATAAAATAAATTATTTTTCTATCATTTTAATATTTATTTATATTAAAATCAAATGAGAATAATTTAATTTTTTATTAAATTTAATTAATAAAATATAATTAAAATAGAATTTTTTAAAAAATTATTTTAATTAAAATACTTTTTGTAAGATTATAACATAAAATGAGCGATTTTTTTAATAGTGATAAGTTAAGTAATTTTTCATAAATTTATAATAAAACATATGGTTATTTAATAAAAAATTTTGTATGAAAAACAAACTTGTCAATTAGTGGAAAATGGTTTAGCAATTAATTGGTGGTTTTATCCATCTAATCTCAAACTTGTCTCTTTAACTAAAAAATTAGTTGGACTGGTCGTTAGCTCGGTTGCATTTTGCTGCCAGATTCTTCACTTATTTTTCTTGTTTTGTTTTTTTTCTTAACTTGTGTTTTGAGTATATTCAAAACGTTATATAGTCTTAAATAACTTTTTTTAATAATTTTTTATTTATATTACAAAGATGATCATTGGGTACTTTTTAACAAAGAATTATCATTATAATTAGTGAAACTAACATTGTTAGTTGGACTAAACACGATGAACTCATTCATTTGAAAAGTAATTAACTAAATAGTTATCATATAGTCGTCACCTTATTTTTTAGTTTTTCAAATATGCTTTGAATTTCTGTCACCATACTCACATTTAAATATAATTGTATTAATGTGAAGAATTTATACGATTAAAATACTATCTTGAGTATAATAATTTATTATTTTTAATTAATTAATTATGGATTTTTTTTTTCTTAATCATCACTTTCCGGAACGGATATTTGTTTTCGAATGGACCCAAAAGATTCAAAATCTCAAACACCCATAAAAGCAAGCGTCGTCAGCTTTCTGGATAAGGGTTAAGGGTTGGCTGGGAAACGCGATTGTCGAAAGTAGAAATCCGTTTCCCTGCCTTCAGAACTGGTTGGCATAACGGACGTTAGGCCTCAGTCTGTTCGTCCGTTACGTCGCCGCGTCCTGACGCGTCGTCGCTTCCCCATCTATTCCCCTTTAAATGGTCAGAAAAATCTTCCAAAATTTGGACCTTATCGTCATCCCATAAACGTTTCAAGGCTAGTTTTGTAATTTCAGGCCTCTATTCATAACGCTCGAGGGATTCAGTCAATATCTTTCGGCGCCCGCCGGTCGGTCGGTCGGTCGCTCGCTCGCTGAACGGTCCGGATGATTTTGTGATGACAGGATTGCTCTATGGGCTTTTGATGCGCGGTGCCCAGTCAGAGCCGTTGGGCTCGGATGCCCTTTTTTCGAACGCAGCACACGAGCAGATCGATTGGCCTTAGCTCACTCGGTTTAACTCAAGATTGAGATCATGGTTTCGGTTTCTGTTTCGGTTCGGATTTGGAGGGTAATAACCAAAACCTTTCGGTGTGGTTTTGACGAATGTCGCGTGGGCAAAACCAAAACCTTTCCGGGTCGGCAAACAACGGACGTTTCATGAGAAAAATGGCAGATAAATTCAAAAGCACCAAACTGAGTAATCATAAACGAACAATATATCCTATTATATTTGTTGACGGTGTTGGGTTGCACCACCAATTTAATTAAATGTTTTAGGTCAAATTTTACTATGATATATAAGATGGATAAAAATTTTAGTTGAAGGAGTCATTTCATAAATAAACATATAATCTATAAATATAAACTCATAATATATTTAAAAAATAAAAAATAATTAATAATTAATATTCAAATATATTCTTTTATTATTCTTAATGTTAATTTTAAATGATTCAAACTTTTGAATTGATTCGGAAGCACATATTCATATTAAATATTGTATATTTCTAATTCAACTTATAATAGTAAGAAGAAAATAATAATCTAAAAAAAAGATTTTACATCATCTTGCCTAATTTTATTTCTTATTATTTATTTATTTATTATTTTATAATAATTTAACCACTATGGATCATGGTTCTCCGGCAACAGTATTCAATGGACTGGCTGTGACCGAGTCTCGGCTCTGGGAGACCGTGCTGGGAGATTCGTCGGTCTCGCGAATGAACTTGTAGGACCATGAACCCAGCAGCGTGCCAGTCACCGGCCCGACGAAGTAGACCCAGAGGCCATTGTACTTGTTGCTCGCCAATGCCGGCCCTAATGTCCTCGCCGGGTTCATCGACCCTCCCGACACAGACCTGCATCGCAGCTTTCTCCTTATTAACATTATAATAATCACGAGTGATTGAATACTTTCACATCTGATCAGCTACGAAGGAAAGATTTGGATAAACATATATATTTAATTTATGTCTATATGTTTTACCCAGCAAGGATTGACGTGATGCAAACTGAGGAGCCAACTGCTAACCCTGCCAGCTCTCCTACCTGCGAACATAAGCAATGGATAAGCAAGATAACAAAGATAAGTGGAAGCAACTTTGCAGAATCGTTAAGGGAGTTACTGCTTTGGTGTCGGTGGCGACGGCGGAGGTGACGAACATCATGGTGAAGGTGACGACGATCTCCATGACTAGAGCCTGCACGTCGGTGTTCGCAGGCGTAGTGGTCCCGAGGTTTGTTATCGGGTGGAGCAGGGTACGTAGCGTGTAGCCGGCAACTATTCCGCCGGCGAGCTGGGCTGACCAGTAGAAGGGAACCTGATAAAGAGCACTTTTATAGATCAAAGGTCGATCTATGAGTTACCACTGAAAAGTTGCAGTGATAATCAGAACAATAATAAGTTTGGTGAAGTCAACCATGTGACTTGCATTTTAAGCTCAAACCTTGTAATACAAGAGAGGAAAGAGACCTCTTACGGGAACGACAAGACAATCAAAACCATCAGTTGACATTATTTTCTCTCTTTTCTAGTGTGTGCGTATCTCAGGCAAGTCAAGTTGTGGCTTCTGTTAACACATGCCTCTTCTCGTCGTATTATATCTCTCGAACTTGTTTCTTATGGTGTCGAGCGTCGATTGTCCACAACAGGAAACATGGTCTAATATAGTGTCTATAGAGGACTCAAGGGTTGAACGATTGAACTCATGATCTCGTCCAAAGTTGAGACATGTATAATCATCGTACTAACATGTGGGAAGCTCTCTTTCTCACAAGAGAACATATTTGTTAGGATTTTACCCGTGGCGAGAACAGCATACAATTATTGATAAGAAGACGAGCAAAGGAAAAGGAACCATGCATACTGTGCCTTCTACAAATTTCTTGTTTTTTTGTAAGAAAAATTTCACTCAAAAAATTGTTTGGTTTAATAAATAATTAATAGAGAAAATGGGGTCTGTAGTTGTCTTAAAGCTAACTAATAGTTCTCTATGTTAATGGCTTTGGTTTTTGACGTCCAGCATGGCACATGCAGCCTTGTCTTTGCTATCTAAAATATTGAAACATATTCATCTTCTCCAGCTACCATACTACCTAATTGCTTGCATTGTTGTTCCCAATGGATGCCATGATCGATAGTTCTAATCCAGCTTGGAGATTTCAACACATCCTCTTACAATTATACAGTAATAATAATATCCTAATCAAGTAGTTAGTTGGATAATTACTTGTTGAGGAATATTCTCATGTAAGTAAATATTTTTCTTTCCCTTCAACTTATAACGATATGAAGATAATGAGGATAAAATGGTTCTCAAGGGAATAAATAGCTATATATGTTTGGCTCAGAACTAGGCCCACTTCAGTTTAAGAGGGGACACAACAAAAAGGAACCAAATGTATGAAAAAGAAGCATAATTTGTCAGAATGCTTTGTAGAACAGTAGAAAGAAAATGTAACAAAACCAATGATGATGCCTCATTTGTCGGAATGTTTTGTAGAACCTAGAAAAACCAGTGAAACAAAACCGAGAATAGAGCCTCAAGGACATGGCATGAACAAATATGTTTCCAAGACTAACCTGAATCCAGGGGAAATGCCTCAGAGCCGCAAAGGCCAGCGTGACGGCGGGGTTCATATGTGCGCCGGAGATGTGCCCGACCGCATATATCATGACAGTCACGATCAGCCCACCGGCCACTGAGGCCCCGAGCTGCGAGACGGTGTCCTCGTTGTTCGTGCTCAGAGCTGCAGCTCCACAGGTCACAAACACCAGCAGGAAAGTAGCTATCATTTCAGCAATGACCTAAAACTCCAACAAGATATTCAAAACTTCAGTTCAAAATCAAGAGAAATATTTAACTAGAAGAACTAGTCATCTGGTAAACCTTTTGTTGAAGAAGATCTAGAGGAGGGAGCCTTCCAAGGAGGCCAGGTTTGGGGCAGACCATGCTGGACAGAGCGACGGCCAGGTTTGAGGCCATTGATTATGAGGTAGCTCTTATTATTAGGGTTATGTGGTGTCATTTACGTTGCGCTAGGGTTGTATATATATAGGAAGGACACAGGAGACGGCAGCAGACAAGGTGTAGGAATAGTGGTCGGCTGTGCTGCTTCTTATCAGCCAATGAAATGGAAGCATGGCATCTTGTGTCTCTTTCCAATTCTCCACATGTTAATCAGATATAGCCACCATATTGTATGTGTTCCTTCTTGGTTGGATTTTGGAAAAAAAAGAAAAAAAGTGACATCTCCTGAGTGTCTTGACTACTTCCCAGTGCCTACCAACTCTTGCACTGAGTTAGTTGGGCCAGTTAGCATCAAAGTGGCATCCAATCAATGGCTCTTTTTGGACGGCTAATTCATTCAATGAAACATGCATGAGCACCAGTAATGGTTTACTTAGCCACAGATCCTCCAACTATGTCCGCTTGAAGAGGCAGATGAGGCAATCTACTACAATAACCCAGTCAGTTCACAAGGAAGTCAACTTTCTATGGACCCATATCGTTTGCTTGACATTAACGAGACCAGAACAGCTCGCAACAGTACGTATGATTAGTACTGTAATGACCGACTAATCGTGACGCAATGGCAGTTGGCACACAACTTTCTGGCTCCCGACAAAGACTTGAATTGAAATTAGGAACCAAATTAGAAAAAAAATTTTGGAAGCAAGTAATAATTAATATTCGCAACTTGCTACCAAAATCGAAGAAAAACACTAGCTAGCTTGTTCCTTGGACTCTATTGTCATTGATGATCCCGTGATCTTAATTGTAAATCTTATCAGCATTGACAAAATTGAACCTTTAATCATAGTAAATCTTCTTTGTTTAAGGCTTGGAAGTTGATTAGTCTACCCACAGACTGACACCAAGCAAAGATTCTAAAGAGAAGCCTTTGTTAATTATTATTTAATAATAACTCCAATTAGAAATTTATTTTTTTAAAAAATCTTTTAACAAATAATCATCTATTTCATTATGAATTTACGAAAAATTACTTACCCTATCATTATTATAAAAATTATTTTCCTTATATTATAAATTTATAAAAAATCAAATCAATTAAATTTTTTTTTTAAAATATTTATTTTAATTTTACCAATTAACTTAATAAAAAAATAAGTTATTCTTATTTGATTCTATTTCAAATAATTAGTTTACAATTATCGATAGTTGATTTGACAAAATTAGATCTTAAATTCTCAATTTTATAATACCGAACAACCAATCCTTCGTATAAATTATAATAAAATAAATTTATTTTTTATATTAATTTAATAATTTTTTGAATCAAAATTAAATGAGTATAATTTAGATTTTTTATGTTAATTTAATTTGATAAAATTAAATTAAAAAATAATATTTATTGGATATATTTTAATCAAAGTAGCTTTTTTTATAAATTTATAATATAAAACAAGTAATTTTTTATTAATAATGATAAAATATATAATTTTTTGTAAATTTACAATAAAATATATAGTTATTTATAAAAAAAGCTCTTTAAAAAAATTCAGTAATTAAAGGCAAGAAGAGGAAGTCACAATTTTAGACCCTTGAATTTAAATCTGAAAGAAAATGGAGCAAAACCTGGTTTATAATTTCAAAAAATCTCATGGGTGAATGTATAAAAATCAAAAGGTTGCACTTTTTCAGACGGCCTTGACGGGAAAAGTTAACTTTCTATGGACCCATATGGTTTGCTTGACATTAAGGAGACAATAACAGCTCCTAACAGTATGATTAGTACGATAATGACCCACTAATCGTGACGAAATGGCAATTGACACACAATTTTTTGGCTCTCGACGAAGGCTCGAATTGAAATTAGGAACTAAACTAGAAATTTTTTTCGGAAGCCAGTAATAATCCTCGCAACTTGCAAGCAAAATGGAAGAACAATACCGGCTAGCTTGTTCCTTGATTCTATTTTCATTGATGATCCCGTGATCTTCTGCGTAGATCTTATCAACATTGACAAAATTGAATCTTTAGTCACACTAAATCTTCTTCGTTTAAGTTTTGGAAGTTGATTAGTCTCTACCCACAGGCTAACACCAAGCAAAGATTCCAAAGAGAAGCCTTTGTTTATTATTTTTTAATAATAACCTCAACTAGAAATTTATATTTTTTAAAAAAAATAATTTTTCTTAAATAACTATCTATTTTATTGTGAATTTATAAAAAAATATTTACTTTATCATTATTAGTAAAAAAATTATTTACTTCATACTATAAATTTACAAAAAAATGACCTCAATTTAAATATTTAAAAAATATTTATTTTAATTTAATTTTACCAATTAAATTAATTTATAAAATTTAAATTATTTCTATTTGATTCTAATTTGAACAATTGGTTTACAATTATCGATAGTCGGTCTAACAAAATTAAAATTTAAAATTTTAGTTTCAAACTATTGAAATACCGTTTTTCACAAAAATTACAATAAGACAAGTTTATTTTTTATATTAATTTAATAATTTTCCGAATCAAGATTAAATGTGAATAATTTAAATTTTTATATTAACTTTATTTGATAAAATTTAATAAAAAAATATTTTTTGAATATATTTTAGTCAAAATAGTTTTTTAAAAATTTATAGTATAAAATAAATAATTTTTTATTAATAACGATAAGGTAGGTTTTTTTTTGTAATTTTATAATAAAATATATGATTATTTGTTAAAAACTCTTTAAAAAAATTCTAAAATAGAAGGCAAGAAGAGGAAGCCATAACTTTATACCCTCGAATTTAAATCGGGGATTTCGGATCTTTGATTTGAAAATTTAAAATATATTATGTATGATTAATTTGAGTAATTTTTATTTAAACAAGTGCAATTCATGCCTTTTTACCTAATTAATTTGAAGCAAATTAGATAAACAAGAATAGACATTACGAAATAATTATATAAAAATTCCGAAAAATGAAAGTATGTGGAGACAACCGGGCATATGTGCCTCTCCACTAAATCTACTTGCGAAAACTAATGAAAGAATAAGATATACGAAGTTGTTGATGTTATGAAATTTTTTTTTAACAAATAATTATTTACTTTATTATAAATTTATAAAAAATTACTTATCTTATTATTATTAGCAAAAAATAACCTCTTACATTATAAACTTTTTAAAAAATATATATATTAAAATATTTTTTAAAATATTTTAATTTTACCAATTAAATTAATATAAAAAGCTTAAATTATCTTTATTTGTCAATTAAAGTAATATAAAAAATTAAATTATTTTCTTTTGATTTTATTTTAGACAATTGATTTACAAATAGTGACAGTTAGTATGAGAAAACTAGAATTTGAATTTTCAAATTCATAATATTAGATAACCAATCCTTCACATAAATTACAATAAGATAAGTTATTTATATATTAATTTAATAATTATCTGATAATTTAGTTTTTATATTAATTTTAATTAATAAAATTAAATTAAATTGCAATATTTTTTTAATATATTTTAATCGAGATGATTTTTTTATAAATTTAAGATGAATATTTTTTTAATAATAATAATATAAGTAACATAATAAGTCAGATGATTATTTGCTAAAAACTTACCAAAAAATTTTAGATATGTAGATAATTAATTTATTTTATAATTTACACAAATGCCTAAGGAGTTTTTAGTGCTATAACACATGAAAGTTTGATTTATGAGTCTGAGAAAAAATGTAGCAAGCTCACAAACCAAATCCCTGATACGTTTATAATTTCGAAAAAACTCATGGGTGAATGTATAAAAATCTCAAGGTTGCACTTTTTAGAGGGTCATAATGGGAAAAGTTAGTTACCAGCAGTCCGGCCCAGCCACTTATTTGAATTTGTGGGTGGGCCCGGGTTTGAAAGCCCAGCCCAAAATTCGAAATCTTAAACATTTGATTTGGGGAAGGGCGCACAATATTTAGTTTCTTCGAGGGATTAAATGTAAATTCAAATTTGACATGTGTATCGGCATAATTTTATAGCTTATGAGGGTTATTCATGCAAATTACCATAGAAAATTGTCATGATTCTGTGAAGTAGAACAATGTAACCATGTGACTATGTGAGGGACCCACGTGGAAAATCTCTTACGAAAAATCGAACGCTTCTGCCTCAGCTTCTCGGAATCAGATCACGATGCTGGTGCTCGGTTCTCTTTCGACGCGTCCCGTCCTCTTCCCCTCGCCCCACCTCGCCAGCCGCCTCTCCGCCGCCGCCGCCGCCAGATGCTTCCCGCTGTCTTCTCTGTCCCTGTTCTTGTCCATCTCCCGCCCTCTTAACCGCCGCCACGCCGCCGTCGTTCGCTTCAATCCCGCCGCACTCTCCATTCTCAGAACTCGAGGAAAAGCCCCATCCTTTTTTGTTCTGTTGATTCTTTTGTTGATGGATGGAGCTTGAAGAGTGTAGGAATGAAAAATCTTTACTTTTTTGACTAACTCTTGAGCGAGGGTAACCTTATGCTTGTTTGTTAATCGGAAAAAGAACGAATTTATGCTTAATTTGTTGGAAATGTGTATTTGTGCGGCGGAAGCGGTGGCGAGATTTGATGAAATGACGGCGGGGACTCAGAGGAAATCTTATATGCTTGGAGGAAAAGGTGGAGTTGGGAAGACAAGCTGTGCTGCATCGCTTGCGGTTAAATTTGCCAATCATGGACATCGAACCATTGTGGTGTCGACTGATCCTGCTCATTCCTTGAGTGATTCTTTTGGACAGGTTTCTGGTTGCCCTATGAGCTTGGGTAACAAATTTTAGCATTTTGGAATGCTTCCGTTCTACTGTTTAGTCCGAGTATAAAAGCTATAGACCTCAACTAGGGGAGCTCTTGAATATTTTTTTTGCTTCTATTGTTTTTAGGATTTGAGTGGAGGAACACTAGTACCTGTTGATGGCGTGGATTCTCCTTTATATGCACTCGAGGTAAGCAGTAGTATTTGATAGCTATGAGAGGAAATTCAGTAAATGTTGGTTTTAGTTAAAAAAAATATCTCATTGTTTTATCAACAAAAAATTTCTTTTTGTGTATCTCTAGTCTGTTTGGTTTGATTTGCTCAGCAGAATTGTTCATCCACCAAACCCTCTTACAGATAAATCCTGAAAAGGCAAGGGATGAGTTCGGTAGTGCAAGTCAAAAAAGTGGTGGGACTGGGGTTAAGGACTTCATGGACAGTATGGGTCTTGGAATGCTTGCTGAACAGGTAGAAAACCTAATAATAGCACTTTTTGTTAACAAATCATGATCAATATTCTTATTATTGGCATGTCTTGCATTTCATTGGACCAATTCAAAAGGAGATTCAATGTTTTGTGTAGATATTTGGTTTGTGAATGTAATGCTTTAGGTCCTTTTAACAAACCATTCTTGTTCAAACCATCTCTTGTGGGGAATGAAGATCCCCTATTTGAATAAATCATCCGTTATAGATCTTCCTTTTCTTTAGTCTGGCTAGTAGAGATTAAGTTAGATCATTATCTGATACTAGTATAAAAAATAAGTAATGTCTCACTTCTAGTTTCTTTTAAAATTTATGTAATGGCATGAGTAGATATGGGACTTGTGGTTTGTGGCTTGAGACAACTGATGTATTATTGGAAATAACAAAGCAGTTCATTTTGTTTTGTTTTTTTTGTGATATTTGGAAGTTCCATCGAAATACATTATCTTATAAATAGTTTTCAAGATGTCCTGTGTACTGGAAAGCATTAAAAATTTATATTACTGGGTCTAGAATGTCCATGAAGATACTTGTGGTATAAGGTCATGCAGTAAGAACTTTATAAGTACGTAATGAATGATATAGTGAGTTGATGTATGAAGTTGAAAAGAGTCTTGAGTTCAAAATGGAGAGCTGGAAGGCTTCCCTGTCTATGGCAAGTTGAAAATTTGCACGAGCTCACTCCTCAATGAATTTCCTAGACAACTTATTTTTATTTCCTTATGTTTGGTTTTGGTAGCTGAGTGCTTCTTTAATTTAATTGCTCTGGGTAATTGTTGGTTCTCTTCTTGTTTTTTAAGTTAGGAGAGTTGCTGGATTCACCTCCTCCGGGACTCGATGAAGCTATTGCTATCTCCAAGGCATGAGATCTGATATTTTATTTGCTTGCAATTTATTTCTTAGTTCATGTCTTTTTTCAACTTGAGCTATTCATTTCCTAATTTCAGGTTTTTTCTCCGGGTCTTGCAATTTGTCGAAGCACAGGAATATAGTAGGTTTAGCCGTATAGTGTTTGATACTGCACCCACAGTAAGTGTGATGCCATCTGATTGTAGTTTATCATTTTACTTGAAGTTGCTTTTGTGTGATATTTGCTCATCCTGTCTTTTTCACAGGGACATACTCTTCGACTTTTGTCATTGCCTGACTTTTTAGATGCTTCCATTGGCAAGATATTGAAGGTATGGCTCTTAAAAATGATCATTTTCGTTCATGACTTCAGAATAATCATTTTAAGACTTCTACTGTACTTTTATTTTTTGCAGGCAATCTTGTTTAAGCTTCTACAAGTCGATTCATGTCTAGTCCTTCTATATTCCTTGTCTTGGTTTAGGAGACAATCTAACTTGTTCCGGTTTTTTTGGTTCATTCCTTTTCTTTTCATCTTTTAAACAATAGCTGGTAGCAACATCTTCATAGTGGGTTAGAATCATAGTTGGGAATTTGGCTCATTAGATGATAAATGATTTTTTTGGGTCACAGTAAAAAACATTCAAGAAAATTACAAGAAAAAGGTCGTTCTTAAAGTTAGAGCATCTTATACCTGGAAAAAAATATATTGGAATTTTTTCCTTACGATTTGGTGTTGCATGCGATCCCACTCCTATTAGAAATCCTTTATGGTCATTAATGATAGAGAGAAGCTTGCATGTAAGTTCCATTCTATAAGAAAATCAAAAAGAGGTCCCCTGAAGCACCACCACGATCACTAATGACCGTACGCCTGCGGTTCAGCAAGGCACCACGTACTGTGCCAGCAGCCAACTATGGCTCGTCAGTTTAGTTATCCTCATTAAGCCATAACCTTGATGTCTAGCTTCCCAACTGATAGATGGTTCCTTTTCCCTTGGATCAATGAAGAAGGAAGAAGTCAGTTTGTTCTTCCGAAGAACCAGAAGTGAAGCACTATGCTGAGGTGAGGGGACGGGAAAAGGAACTGCTAAGCTTGCATGCAAGTTCCATTCTATAGGGAAAATCAAAAAGAGGTTCAAGCTCTTTCTAATTTTCCTATGGAATTTCATGATTCCCAAAGGATTTTGAGGTTGTCAAAAAGTGGTGTCAAATACTTCCATAGGAAAAAATTCCTATGGAATTTGAGGTATCCAAACAAGCTCTTAGAAGCCATTCATGTGGATGCAGGAAAAATCCTGTATAATTAATTTTCTAACTATTTGCTATATGTGAATGAGGAACATGTGTATTTAAGAATGCTTTCATGTCTGAGAGAATCTAGTGGACTTCAAAACTGCCAAAATATGATTATAGCAATTTCTGCATATCTCAATTTATCATGAACTTAATGGTTTCATCATCATGCTTTGCATTTCTATTTGCTTTTCAAGGAAGTATTGAATTATTTACCAAGTTATGACTTTGAAGTATTCATTTTCCCATCTAAACAAATTCTTCTATTTTGTTCTTTTCTATTTCCAGTTGAAAAAGAAGTTGGCTTCAGCAACATCAGCAATCAAATCTGTTTTTATGCAAGAGGAGCCACAGCAGGATGCTGTAAACTTGGATTACATTATGTGACCTTTATTTATTTGATGGAAGGATACAATGATTTCTTTTTACCAGCTCTCTTTCTTGGTTTTTGTAGTCTGACAAATTAGAGCAACTGAGAGAGCGGATGGGTAAGGTGCGAGAGCTTTCCCATGACGCAGAATCAACCGAATTCATTATTGTGACTATCCCTATGGTAATAGTCCTATCTTTATAATTTTGCTTTTTTTTTGTTGGCATTTGGCCCTTCCCTACCAATCAGGATATTTAGATGTTGCTTGTACTTATGCTGTACTGAACCTTTAGAGAATTCTTGCTGTGACCAATGAACAATTTGCAATAGGATTTGTTCAACTAGGAAATGAAATATATATGTTTCTGTGGGGTTACATCATCTGCCTGGTGAGTTTGTCTTTGGCATGCTTGAGATGGTACCTCATTCTATCTGCCCATGTAAAGGATTTAGCACTTCTTAAGAAATGGTGCTTATATAAATGACTCTTTGTTCAAGAGATTGTCCTTCACGTGGATTATACTCCGGCAATTTCTCATTTGGACTTCAAATCTGTTTAATGATTTTATTCTGCTGTGTTTCACTTTCTTCTCTATTAATACATCCTGTTTTTGAGTTTTACTAAATTATGCAACTGAACTGTTGGCAATTAGACATATTTCTATAAGTTCAATAAATTCTTTGAAATTGTTTTTTAAGGTCCTGGCAATTAGTGAGTCATCAAGACTTAGTGCTTCGCTGAAGAAGGAAAGTGTGCCTGTCAGAAGGCTTATAGTCAACCAAGTTCTACTACCCTCAGCATCAGACTGCAAGTTTTGTGCAATGAGAAGGTATGAGCAATATGGTTGTGACTTCTACAAATAACAAAACTATATTTGGACTAATACTAAATCTGGAAGTCTAGACTAAATGAAAGCATTTCTGGTTTTTTTCAGTTGCATTACAGAACAGCCTTGTCTTAAACTTCTGATATCTTTCTCAGTTTTACCTATCATTCAGAAAAAGCCAAGTCTTTTTAATCTCTTAATCAGAAATGCTAATTGTTTGCAGGATCAAATATGTGCCCTAGATATGATCCAAAATGACCCAGAACTGAAGGGCCTCAATATTATCCAATCTACATTAGTTGATGTTGAGATCAGAGGCGTTCCTGCTTTAAGATTTATGGGCGAGATGGTCTGGAAATGAAGTTGATAGAGTGGTCATCAAGCTGGAAATCATGGTTTTGCAGGCGAGGTTCCACTAAGTAATTCCTGATACACTATTTCGCATGTCTATACTGGTTTTTTTAACAAGTTTTGAGTTTAAATCTGAAGATAAAAAATCTTGCATTTGATGAAATCATAGGCTTGGGAAGATGCTTGTATCCCTCAAAAAACCTCAGATTTTGAACCTGAAATGTAACAAATATGGAACATACTTGTTCATGAGACATCAGACTTGATCCTGAAAATGGAACAAATGGATAAGATGTTTTTTCAAGCCTTTTCCTTTTGCAGCAAATATTTGTTTGTATTCTCTACTGAATCATTCTGTTCTGTATTTGTCTTTCTTCATGCTCCAGCAGTTAGATTGTACTGAGTTAAACAAAAGCTCATTATAAGATTTATTTGGATTTGTTTGAAATTCTACAGCAAAACGCTCATCATCCGTGTAAATTAGTTTTGATGGAAACAAAAACGTTTAAGCTTCCCGGACCTTTTTTTCTTGTAAGAATTCTGAGACAATTGATACTCATTGGTACAAAGCTATGCTACAAATCTACAAGCCAACTTGCATCTTCAAGGTCAATGCTCTTCATGTTCATGCTCAATTCATCCAACAACTGTTTGAAAATCTCCTGGCAATTGAGAAAAGAATCATCGCCGGAGACGAACTTATGAAGCGCACCGCCCACATCAATGCAGCTCTCTGCAGCGGCCTTCCTCAAACCCCCCTCCCTCATTATTCTTCGTATTTCCGCTGCTTCTCCCCAAGACCCCGTTTCTGAGTACATATTTGCAGCCATCACATAGTTTCCACTCCGCCTTGGCTCCAGGCTCAGCAGCTGCCTTCTTGCTTCTTCTCCGACGCCATTGTTGTCACTCGCACTGTGAACTTGGCAAGCGCTCAGCAATGTCCTCCATACTACTGCATCAGGCTGCACAGGCATTCTCATGATGAAGTCATAGGCTCCATCAAGAAGACCCCTTCGCCCAAGCACGTCCACCATGGCGCTGTAATGCGTCATCATCGGTTGGATCCCATGTTCGTGAACCATTTCTTGGAAAAACTGCTTCCCTTTCTCTACCAGACCTGCGTGGCTACAAGCACAGAGAACCCCGAGAAACGTCACATAATTGGGCTTGATTGAAGAATTCCTCATCTTCGAGAACAGTTCAAGAGCTTCGGTCGCCGAACCGTGCTGCCCGAAGCCCAAAATCATCGCGCTCCATGTCCACACATTCCTGTCGGTCATTCTGTCAAACACCGTCTGTGCACAGCTAATAGCGCCACACTTGGCATACATGTTCACCAGTGCAGTTCCCAGTCGAAGATTGATCTCGAGCCCCTTCCCAACAATTTGGCTGTGGACCCATCTCCCGAAGGTCATGCAGCCCAGCTCCGCTGACGCAGAAAGCATCACAACAAACGTCGTCTGATCTGGCTCGAACCCGCTATTTCTCATCCGAACAAAGAAACCAATGGCTATCTCCGGCAAAAAATTATCTACACAAGCAGACAAGACGGTGTTCCACGAAACCGCAGTCCTTTCAGGCATTTCATTGAACACCTTCTTCACCGCATCAATCTTGCCACAAGACCCATACAAGTACATAAGAGTGTTGTTCACATAAACAACACAGGCAACGCCACTCTTCACCACATCCGCATGAACTTGTTCTCCAGGCTTCAACGCCAATGCCACCGCGCAAGACTTGAAAACAAAAGGATAGGTGAGCTCATTGGGCGCGATGCCTTTACGGCGCATCTCAAGGAACACCTGAATGGCGTTCACAGGGAAGTCGCTCTGGGAATAACCTCTGATGAGGTGATTCCACGAGGAGAGAATCGGTTCGGGAAAATGATCGAGCAGGTGGCGGGCATAGTGGAGATCGCCAGAAGAGGAGAGAGCAGAGAAGCGGAGGAGCTCGCTTGCGAGGAATTTGTCTCGGCGGTGGCCGGAGGTCTGGATCTGGGCGTGGATTTGGTGAAGATGGGCCATGGAGGTGCAGGATTGGAGAAGAGAAAGACATAGCTGTTTGTTTGGGAAGGGCAAGGGGTTTGAGTTTGAACTGTTGTTACTGCTGCTGAAGAACCGAGACATGGTCTCGGGCCCTTGACTTGCTTTATTGGTTTGATAATAAATTGGCCTACTTTTGCTCAAAGGCCGCAGTTGGTGTATATATGATTTCATAGATCTATCGCCAAACGTACAAAATGGAAAAGCAGAATGTAAAAATAGAAAGCAGACGGGTGAAATGTCCATCAAAATACCAAATGAATCCTACTGAAAATTCAAACGAAGTAAAAGAAATCCAACACGTTCGGTTTCGACCTTCAATATTTGGTTTTCATTTTGCTGTGTCCAGTCATGATCAATTGAGTCCGGGCACTATCAAGTCAATCTCAATTGTCTCCGTATATCCCTCCGATAGATGTGTCTTACACCTCTCGAATAGAATCTACGTGGCTGCAAAATTGGAAGAACCTGAGTGCAGCTGAGCTGCTATTTCTCTATTGAATAACATCAAGCAGAGGCTGCACTGGCGGGCTGCTTCTGCACAAAAGCAACCCCTTTCCCAATACTGGCCTCAAAACTCTGGCTTTAGGGCTTCCAGTGCTTCCTCCTCGTAATCGGTCAACCCTCGGAGATCTCCAGATATCACGGCTTCAACACCATTCTTCGCCAGCTTCACTCTTGAAGCAACAAAAGGCACCTCAGTGAGCTCGGATTGAACAAAAGAGAAACGTTTAAAATTTTGGCCCAAATGTTTCGGTTTCCGTCGGTGGTAAATCTTTCCGCCTAAATTTATTTCAGTTCTAGGGTTACAATTTTGTAGCGACAGCGGCAGCGAGTAGAGCGAGCGCAGTAGATTGCACAATAATGACAAGCAGAGTGTAGCAAGATCGCACAGAGCACAAGCGGCGGAGCAGTGAATAGCGTGCAAAGTAGTAGCAGTGGAGTAACACACGAAGGAGTAGTAGTAACAGAGAAACGAGCAGCGCACGGAACAGAAGCAACAGAGCAGCGAACAACGTGCGGAACAGTAGCAGTGGAGCAGCCAACATTGTGCAGAGCAAAAGCGGCGGAGCAAAGAGCAACGTGCGAAGCAGTAGCAGTGGAGCAGTGCACAGAGTAGTAGCAGCAAAGAGCAGTGTGCGGAGCAACGAATAGCAGCGAAGTAGAAGTAACGAGCAGCGAGCAACAACACAGCAGTGAGCAGTGATGGAGCAGAAATAGCGAGCGACGACGAGTAGCGAGTAACGACAGAGCAGATGTAATGACCAATGAGCAGCGAGTCTCTATTTTAGTCCGATATTGCCATCTTTTTTATCCTCTTGCTGCAAATACGAAAAATTCCTCTGCTTCTCTATTTTTGAGTAGTGATAAAGCGACATGTAGTGGTAGAACAAAAGTAACGAGCAGCGGTGGAGTTGCAAGCGGCGGTGGAGCGAGTACATCCTCCAAAAGGCAAAGCGAGCACATTCACCCAAAATTGGTACGACCAGTGGCACTCTTGACCATAAAGAACTCTTAGGTCCCCTCCATTGATGTGCTTGTCGTCCCGAGCATGGAGGAGGTCTAGCAACGACGAGATCTAGTCTAGCAATGTCTCCACCGTTGAGTCCAGTGACAAGATCTAGCAGCTCCATTGATGCGTTCATCATCGATGAGAGCCAACCCAAGCCGGCAGCCACCTCCTTGTCGGCGAGACAACTCGCTTCTCTAGTAGTCGGATGGGATCCAGTAGCCGGATGGTGCTGTTCATGTGTAGATAGAACTGCATGTGCCCTTGTTCATGTTGCTATTCACGACTATTCATAGTTCTGTTCATGTTGTTCACGGTTTTGTTCATGATGCATAGACTGTGGAATCCATTGAATGCAAGTTGATGATTCGGTTCATGATGTACAAACTGTGAAGTCCATTAGATGTAAGTGGATGCATGTAGATGCAAGTAGATGTAAATTGTGACTTGTTTGTTAGCAGCTATGTAATGTATTATATTATCTACAAGTTAGGAATAGTGCCGCATTTACATGTGTCTGTTATATCTTTTTTCAACATCGAAGTGATTATTAGAGATATTAGTATCCATTATATATAGTAGGAGTAAGCATTCTACAAACAATGTGCTTAGAATTTGTTAGCCGATATTGTACTACTGATGTTTCATTTGCAAAGTTTTCTGAGTATGTTGTCTTCCTTTTGTTTTAGGCTACAATTATGTTCAAAAAAGAGGTAAAAAATTCTTTTAAATTCCGAATTATTATATATATCATAATAGAATTACAATTGCGTAGTATATAAAGGTTGTAATTTTGTAAATTTAAAATATTGAAATTAATGTAAAAATTAGTTAGTAAATCAAAACATATTAAAATTATGTAAAAATTAGTTAGCATTTATTAATAAATTTATGCAAAAATAGAGTTTTTTATATTTTTAAAATTTAAAGCCTTATGTGAAAATTAGGTAGTAAATTGACAATATTGAAATTAATATAAAAATTAATTAGTAAACTCTAAATGCTAAACCCTAAATCGAAAAATATTGAATCTTTTTAAAAATTAGTTAGTATTTATTAATATATTTATACAAAAATAGCTTTTTTTGTATTTTTTAAAAATTAAGATTTTATGTGAAAATTAGACAGTAAATTGAAAATGTTGAAATTAATATTAAAATTAGTTAGTAAATCAAAAAATTAGTTAGTAAACTCTGAACCCTAAACCCTAAATCAAAAAATATTGAAGTTATGCAAAAATTAGTTAGTATTTATTAATCAATTTATAAGAAAATAGAGTTTTTTGTATTTTTAAAAATAAGATTTTATTTGAAAATTAGATAGTAAATTGAGAATATTAAAATTAATATAAAAATTAGTTAGTAAATCAAAAAATTAGTTAGTAAACTCTAAACCCTAAATCCTAAATCGGAAAATATTGAAGTTATGTAAAAATTAGTTAGCATTTATTAATAAATTTATATGAAAATAGAGTTTTTTGTATTTTTTAAAAATTAAGGTTTTATGTGAAAATTAGGTAATAAATTGAGAATGTTGAAATTAATGTAAAAATTAATTAGTAAATCAAAAAATTAGATAGTAAACCCTAAACCTAAATCCTAAATCAGAAAATATTAAAGTTATGTAAAAATTAGTTAGTATTTATTAATAAATTTATGCGAAAATAGAGTTTTTTATATTTTTTAAAAATTAATGTTTATGCGATAATTATGTAGTAAATTGAGAATGTTGAAATTAATATGAAAATTAGCTAATAAATTAAAAATTTAGTTTGTAAATCCTAAACCCTAAATTGAAAATTATTGAAGTTAGGTAAAAATTAGTTAGTATTTATTAATAAACTTATGCAAAAAATAGAGTTTTTTGTATTTTTTAAAAAATTAACATTTTATGCGAAAATTATGTCATAAATTGAGAATATTGAAATTAATGTGAAAATTAGCTAATAAATCAAAAAATTTTGTCGTTGTGAAAAAAACTAGTTAGTAAATCGGAAACTTTATGTAGACAATTTTTTTGCTTAATTATAGGTAAATTTTCTCCAACCATCATTTGTGTTGTTGTTGCTGGTCTTCCCCTATTACTGTTACTATTATTCATCTGGTTCTGTTGTTTGTTTATTGTTCTCGTTGCTATTTTGTTGTTGCTGTTGTTGTATTACACATGACTCTCAAATAAAACACGCAATGATTGACATGAGACGATAATATCGCATGACAACACTGTAAATTAGTGAATGTAGATATTCAAAAAGTTTGTTATAAATGATGTGGTCGTATGCTTTGTTCTGAAATAACAAGATTAAAAGAATATTTAAAAGGAGTAACCGACTTAGTCTAAATCTATGAGAAGGTTCTGAATGAAGTGAGACAAACATTATTGGCAATAGTACAAAATGACAAAGAACAAAAAAAAAAAGATAAAGCCAAAAAATAATTCTTGGAACAGCAACTTATCAGGCACTATAATCCAGATCCTGAGCAAATTTTTGACGATGAAGACAATGATAATGAGGTTAAGGAAGTAATTCGCGAGAGTCGAAGATTATATGAGGCAACTCAAGGTGGTATTGGCCCTTCCGAGACAGTTCATAATAACTGAATTACTAGTTTTAAATAACGACGTACACAACGATGCACAACTACCCCTTCAGGAGTTAGAGGAGATTCTCATTTTCCTGACATTGGGTCTATCAATATTTCTCCTATTGACCCATTTCTATTGAAACCAAAAGATGATACTCAAATAAATTTGAGAATAGTATCAAGTGATTTTCGAAAGGTAAAATAGTGGTTGGGTAGGGTAGTATTCAAATTTTTTTCTATAACCATGTTTTATTTCATTTAGCAAGTAACGGTTACTATTATGGAATGATATGTGTCGCTCAAGAGGTTGGCCCAAGAGTTCATCCACCAAATGCGTATGAGATTTCTGAAAAGTATTTGGATCTTGAAGTTAAAGAGATATCTGCTTTTATACAGACCTTCCACAAATATTGGAATGAATTTGGGTGTACTTTAATGTGTGATAGATGAAAGACACAAAACAATAAAAATTTGATAAATTATTTAGTATATTATTCTGAAGGGACTATTTTTTTAAAGTTAGTCAATACATTAGAGGAGTCGATGACTGGTAATTTCTTATATCATTTGATTGACAGTATCATTGAGGAGATTAGTGAATCAATAGTGATACAGATCGTAAATGATAATGCAGCTCCGCTGGTATATACTGAGAAGAAGTTATTGCAAAAAAGAAAATATCTTTTCTGGATACTTGTGCAGCACACTTTATTGACTTAATATTGAAGGATATGAGTAAGAATTCTGATATTAGAAAAGTAGTTGAGGAAAATTAGAAGTTGATGCCATTCATTTATAACCATTCTTGGTGTCTTGAACTGATCAGAAAGAAAACAAGGGACCGAGAGATTATCAGACCAGACATTACTCAGTTTGCTACACAATTTATCTCCTTAGATTCCCTGTATACCCATCGACAGGCGTTGAAGAGATTATTGCCAGTGAAGAATATGACAAACATTATTTGAAGTTGAAACGGTTAGAAAAAATTCTTTTTACACAATTCTACAATCAAGCCTTGAATGACAATTTTGAGAATCAGTTGAAAATGTAATTAAAATTTTTAGTCCATTAGTTAAGGTATTTCAAATTATTGACTCAGATGATTATTCGCAGATGAAATTCTTATATGAAGCAATAGAATGAATAAAATTACAAATAATATTTAATTATATTGTAGAATACTTTTTGAATTCAATATTTCAATATGCTGATGAATTTAACAATAGTAATACAATTTTCGAAGCATTACGTAAAATAATTGAGAGAATGAAGTCAAATATAAGAATAAGAATATTAACATCGCGCGAAGTACATTCTAAATCATTAATTTTTTTAAACATAATCAAAAAAGTTTTTAACTTGAATCCGTCTATGAAAAGACAAACGACTTCAAAAATAAAGTTAAGGACTTCGACATCCAGGGCTCTCAGAGAAGATTCAACAAATCTAGCGGCTGCATGGGCCATGGACAGAGTTGCAGATCCAGCACCAGCTTGAGCCTCCACCACCTCTGTCTCCGCATTTTGACTTCTCACAGTCAGCTCTTCTAGTTCTTTGTGGGTGAAGTTTGTGGATGGTCTAGTCTTTGACAACAGTGGCAGGATAGTAATCCCAGCATGACCCCCGACAACAGGTCTATGAGCCTAAAGTTGTCCTTTTGTCGACAAATGTGCTAGCTCTAACAACATCAAGGGTAGTGGCACTGAAAATACTTTCTTTGGGTCATAGACACCCTCCTGCTTCAGAACTTCTGCGGCTATTGGAACAGTAGAATTGACAGGGTTGCTGATAATGTGGATGACGGCATCTGGACAGCTGTCTGCAACAGCCTCTACCAGTGTTTTCACTATATTGGCATTAATGTTGAATAAGACGTCGCGGGTCATACCTGGCTTTCTAGGAACCACAGCGGGGATGACAACCACATTAACTCCTTTCAGACATTTGCCCACTTCGGACGGTCCTGTTAAGTCCAAAACCTCTGAAGGTAGTGGCTCAGATCAGCAGCAACTCCCTTCACATTTGCAATATCATAGAGATGCAGTTCAGAGACGGGCGGAGAGATCTTGATCAGAAGTCCAAGTGGTTGACCAATACCTCCAGCAGCTCCAAGAACAGCCACCTTAAAGGTCGACGCACGTGGTTGAACCTGATATGTGATTCTCTGCATTGCTTTCAGTTGCGCTGGAAGCTGCCTGTAGAGCAGCACTGCTTTCCTTCCCCATAAAGAATGACTTGGTTTCAAAATTAACTGATGAGGAAGCCTTTAAACCCCGAAACCCTTAAAAGGATCTTGGAGCGCTGAAACTCAGGGCATCAGGTCTAGATTTGACGCTTAAGCACATTTGAGCTTGGTAAGCAGCGAGTGAACCAGTGGCTGCCGTAGTTATTGCTGCTGATGCCACTGTAAAACAAAGCACTAACGGGTATCTATCCCTACAACCGAAAAAAAAAAAAGCAGAGACAAATTAGGCATTGAAAACGTGATCACTATACAATTACTCATCTCTGCTTTCACGAACAAATGAAAGCCCATCTATCATAAGTTCATGAGTAAGGAGTCCAGTTAAATATAGAAAGAAGTATAAAGCTAAGATAACCAGCTCTTGAGTCCAGTTAGATGCCTACCACACTCAGCAAAACTAAACTTTCACTTGAAAAATAACTAGTGCCTACCACACTTTTAGTCGAAAGATCTTGAAAACCAAAGGCTTTAATATTTTGCAAACAAAATCCAAAATTGACCAAACATAAAATGTTAACTACTTATTTCACATCTTTCCAAAATTTCAGCTAGAGTTTTACTATCTAGATGAAAACTCATATTTGGAAACAATCATGTATTGATGTAGCGAACTAAAATGTCATAATCTTAGAATAACTCCTTTCAGAAATTCAGATTTGCAATTGCAATTCTCCTATATTTTTGTATCCTCTCGAAATATTTCTTTTCTAGCTCTGGATTGTTCCCAATACAGCACAATGACCAAAGCAACTTAGACCAAGAACAGTATTGAAGTAAGCAGGTAATGTTATCTACACTTTATCTATTTATGTGAGGGAATCCATTATGAACCAATACATCCTATAAACATGTATAAGATAATCGACAATTCTTTATTCTTTCAACTTCAGGGGTTTGCCACACACAATTCAATTTCCAACACAATACATTCATAGAGCACGTATTAACATAAGGCATACAAAAACCAATGATTCACACTCAATGTTGTAGATTGAACGACAATAGAAGAAATAACATGCAATGTTTAACTCCTTAACTTGTGATGATTGGACAGAAAAAAGAGAATAGACATACATCATTTTGTTTGTTTCTTTTTTTTTGGTCATTAGGACATAACCATTGATTTGAAGCATCAAATACTGCATCATTTGAAATCAAAGATCACAAAACCCAACATGCATAATGAAAATGCAATCGAACTCGTATATCCAAAATCAATGGACAGCGAGTTCCTGCTCCAAACAATTGAATCACAGCACCTATATTTACGTCGAGAAAAAGAGCAGAGCCAGATATTAACAAGGAAAAAGCACAAAAAATTATTGCATTCGCCAGCTAATACAATCCAATACATTCACATCTAAGCAAAATCAAATCCAGATCGCTCTCCAGCTGAGCTAAATCCAGCAGACACGAAAATAAAAAACAATCCTACTGGAAAAGAAACCAAATCAAACAAAATCAATGGAGATCCAAAAAACAAAAAGATCTAAGAATCATAAGTTCAAACAAAACATATGGAGATCCAAAACCAGATCAAGAAACAGATATTCCTCACCAAAAATAATTAGCAAAAAAATTAGAAGAAAAGAAAAGCGAAATTACCTCGGACGGTGCTCGCTTTGGGGGGCGGAAATGACCCAGGCATCCCAGTTTTATACGAGTGAAAGCGAAGGCTAGAGGGGCCCGCGCGCTCTAGAAACCATCGACCTGGACCGTTGATTCGTTGATCTGGAAGAAACCAACGGCTAGGTTGGGGTGGTCGGGTTCTCGTCGGGGGCTTGGTTTGAATTTGGCGGCCGTAAACAGATGCTTCTTTGCGGTCACGCGAGGCGAACCGACCTCATTCTCTTTTGTTTTTGCACTTGGTGGCAGTTTTCCGAGAAAAAAACGCGAATAATTATTACTAGTTTTTTAGGATTTAATTGAAATAATGATTTTTTTACTATAAGAAAACATCTGAATAGACTTTGACTTGCCCACGGTGATCCAGACCTTTGCAACCAGGCTGGATTCAAATTTTCAATGGCCTAACCACCGTGATATGCAAAGTTAGATCGCCACGAATTTGAACCATGTATGCCTTTCACCATGTGCTTGCATTGTCTATAGCTTGATTACCATGATCAGACCATGGATGGCCTGAATTCAATCACACACGTGATACCGCAGCGACTGGATTCAACTTCTTCGTATTCCACCTTCCAAGTTATTTTGAAACCCTCGGTTTATTTTGCAGATCTCGGGTTTAATTTGGTGATGTGCTGAAGTTGGCTAAAGACATCCCCAAACTAAGCCCAAAATCGTTCAAAAACTCCAAACAATAACAGTAGTACAGCATGAATATTTCACCTTTATTCCAATATAACCATCCAATAATGATAAATTAATGCACAAAAAGTGAACAAATAAACAAGCCCTCCCAGCCCATATCTGTCAACAACTGTTAACAAACTGCTAGGTTGCCTGAAAAATTGCAAACGAGTTGCCTGGCAAACTGGCTTAACGGGTATGAAGTCTTATTCTGCGGTCATACAGTCCCGGTTATGGCTTTGGAGCTCAAAGCTTGAGATTCATATATCACCCAGAAACTGGGAGACCCTCCCACTTATTAACCAGCTCTTGCAGTTCCTCAAAACCCTGCAAACAATTGCAAATAAGTACGAAAAGATTTTTCAACCAAAACTTATTTTAGGAGAACAGGCAGAAATGTTTACATTATTTATGATGATCATCATGAGATTCACTACTATATATATACCAGACTACTGAATTTTTAGATTCAATTAGTACACATCTCACAAGCAAGTAATATGCAACCATTAATTTGAAATTTTTTTTTTATTTGTTGAAAGACATAATGTGAAAAGGAATAACATTACCGCTCCTAATAAATTAATCAATATTCATACTACCTATCTTTTAGTTTGAACAATTTCTCTCTGAAATCATCTCATAGTTCAGTATTATCTGCAGTATCTAGAAGTACAAGTTAATCAAGTGTGAGCATCTTAAGGGACCAACTATTGATTGATACAGATCTGATTCAATCTACTACACATCATGTTAACTCAATTTATTTGTAGTCCATCTCCTTTGTATGCAAATAGTTCAATCAACATCCTCATAGAACGCCAATGTGAAGATTATCCATGTAATTTAAATATTTTAGGAGCCATTTTCACAATAAACAAGTCCCATGGAAAAAATGGAGGAGATAGAGATGCTACTCACAATTCGGGACACAAAATTCCCAAATGATTCTTCGGGCAGACGTTTCCTTTGCCAATTATAGAATAATGGTTCCAGTATCTTCTCCAGATCCTGGACCTTCACCTTATTCATAAAGCACTGTGCCAAAGAAGACTGATTTGGGGTCCCTCCTAGCCAGATCTGCATGAATAATATATTAATTCATGCTTTCTAGGGTAAGGTTGATCTTCATCCAGTCATTCTGAACACCATCAACTATCACTTCCGCTTAAATACAGATGAGGGTGTCCTCACTGCACAATTGCCGAACAAGAGAAGCCCTACTTTTTAAAGAAAAAAGAAAAAGAAAAAAGAGAGAGCAGCACTCAAGTGTACCTGGTAGCTGTTAGGGCCATCACCAACCAGTCCCAGCTCAGCCATGTAAGGTCGAGCACAGCCATTAGGGCATCCAGTTACTCTCGTCACAATCGATTCATGGTGCCCAATTCCCACCTAATAAAAATGATAGTTTACTACTGATGACTAGAATGAAGAACATCAATTTAAGATGTTAGTAAGCTAACTACCTCATCAAAAACTGCTCGAACCCGTTTCAGGATATTGGGAATTCCCCTCTCAGCTTCTGTTATGGCAAGTGGACAGAGAGGTAGAGCAGGACATGCCATTGCAGTTAAATTGAGAGGATCAACATCCCTAGGATCCTGCAGATAATCACAAAATATTTGACAAATACTGCATTTTCAGATTAACTGTAACTAACAAGCCATAGATTTCACATAATTTCCTTCAAACAATTGTGAACAAGAACAAAACCACTCCACTCTGTCAAGAAATAGAATTTGTGCTCTTTGGTAAAGCAGTGCACAGATGACAAAGATAACCAGACTAAATTCTTTCAGGGTCATATAACTCTCAAATACTTGTAAGAGAGAAACCAACGGAAACTGATATTATAATGGAATTCTGGTCAAGAAAGGCTCAAAAGGTTACAATTTCAAAAAAAAATATTTTACCAGTAGACCAGCTTGAGCAAGAGCTGTGGTGATGAGTTCTCTCCATGACTCCTGAATGTCACACAAGATCATGTTCTGGTTTGGAGTAAGGCGCACATTCAGTTCGTACTTTTCAATAATCTCTCTCAGTGTTTGCTTCATTTTTCCTCCAATACGTCCATTATCAATGTGCAGTCCGTAAAACAATAAACCATCTCCCTGCATGAGGACAGAAAAATCAAAGTGAAAAAAACTCAAAACCCATTACACTTAGAGGGAGAATGGTCTTTGATATAATAGTAAACTAGCAAGATAAATGTCGAATATGAAGCTTTAACGTGCTGCATATGCATTTAAATATTGAAAACTTCATGGTATGTGTAAAGGGACCTGTTCATGCCATCCAAGATAGTTCTTGAATTCCCACTCTGGTAATTCCCGGAAAGGCTCAAACTTCTTCCCATAGTACTGCTCGACAACATCTCGGAACTTCTCAATCCCCCACTTGCTGACCAAATATTTCATTCGGCTGTATTTTCGGTCATCTCTTCGCCCATGATCGCGTTGAGTGGCAACTATTGCTTTTATGGCGTATAAGATGTCTTCTTTTGGCACATAGCCGAGTGGCTCTGCAAGCCTAGGGAATGTGCTTTCCAATCTGTGAGTTCTTCCCATGCCACCTCCAACCTGAAATTGCACGAAGTTACAACAGGCAGTCTAAGATTACCAACTAACCAGAAAACAAGGATCAGATTTTTTTTCATTATTTTACTTACATAGATATTGAATCCTTGAGGTTCTCCATCGTTATCAGAAACTACTACAACTCCAATGTCATTGGTCAAGATATCAACTGAGTTGTCTGTGGGCACAGTCACTGCAATCTTGAACTTCCGAGGCAAGAACTGAGTTCCATAGATGGGCTCCGGAGAATCTGGAAAATTTGTTCCATTGGAGTTATCATTACGGGCTTTCACTACTTGAGGAGGCTCTGCTGACATGATTTTCTCCCCATCAATCCAGACATCATAATAGGCACCAGACTGAGGTGTCAGAAGTGCAGCAATGTTCTCTGCAGTCTCCTGAGCAAATACATACTCTTCTTTGTTATATGGTGCTGCAGGAGCAAGAACATTTCTGTTGAGATCACCACATGCACCAAGCGTTGAACCCATATTTCTAATGATGGTACTCAACACAATTTTGAGGTTTTTCTTTAGTATGCCATGCAGTTGAAATGTTTGTCTTGTGGTCAATCGAAGTGTTCCAGTACCAAATTCACTGGCAAGATCATCCATTGCCAAGTAGAGCTTATTCGGCACTTTTCCACATGGATTTTTTGTTCGAAGCATAAACTGGTAAGACTTTACACGACGCTCATCTCTATTAGTTTGCTGATAACTCCCATGGAATTTAATTAGTTGTACAGCAGCCTCATTGATATTTGGAGCTTCTGTCAGCAACTCCTCATTCAAAGGATATCGAAGGAAATTGCTTTGTTCCTTGATCAACTCAACCTTACTCCGCTTGACCTCAGAAGACTCTGGTTTCATAGGCTGCATAAAACACACAGAACACAGTCGAGAAAGATAAATGCTTTGTCTCATTTGATTGTTCTTTGACAATAATAAACCTATGACTTCCCCCTATTGAACTTCTATTTGCATTTACATGTCAAGAGTGCATTTAAGCATCACAAATCATTTTCATTTCAAACAAGAAATATTCCCGACATTCATCTGATAAAAAAATTTCTGAGAACGACCAAAAGAAACGACCATTTTTTTCCTATTTGATGTATCAAAAACCAAACTATGTAATTGGAATATCACAGACATGATACAAATAGAAAGCAACAGAGCCATCATAGTAAATTTATTAATCTATGAAACGAAGGCCAATAAATGAATCACCCAATCTGAATTCGCCATGGCAAGCACAATCAGTTCCGTACATCTCAAGACAGAAGCAACTTATACACCAGCCACAGAATAGATCAAAATTTTTGTTTGCAATTACATTCAAAGAATAAGTACAACCAGATCCAGAAAACGCATTTTTTTTTAATAAAAAAGATAACTTTAGTCCCAAAAACACCAAAGATAGTAATTTTAACCAAGAAAAGAGAGAAATTCCCACCGTGGAAACGGCGCTTATAAGCGAAGGAGAAGAGGAGGAGGAGGTGGTGGACGTCCGGGACACCTGCAGTGATCTCCGGGCGGGAACGAGTCCCGAGGACCGCAGCCCCTGGAAACGTTGCATCCGGACCACCGGATCCGTGACAGCTCCAGCCATCGCCGCCGGCATCCCCTCCGAAGCGAGCTCTGGGGGATAGCGGAGGGCGGCGAGATGAAGACGATGGCGAGGGGATTTTTTGGGATTTTTTGCGCCAGTGGCGTGCGACGTGTAGAATAAAAAGAGGGTGAGATGATATTTTCACCCTGCCGATCAGGGTAAGAGGACGCTTTTCGACGATATCGGAGACAGAGGGAGGGTGGTTGGTTCAGAAGAAATTGGGTGAGAATATCAATAAAGGACTCGTGGGTCTAGTTCGTTGAACCTGGATGCTTTTCCGGAGTAGTCAAATTTGGCAAGTGGTAGAGTCCAACTAGATCTAGGCCTCGGTTGGGTTCTGTAATCCATTTATAGTAGATGAATGGAATTATTGCAAATATACCCCATATTTTGTGATATTCTCTTTATTCCCCTTTATTATCGATATTTATAAAAAACGCTTCCGTTTGTATTTTCATTATATGAAGCCATTAAGTTTCTTTAGCTTGAGCAAATACTACTGATGAAAAAGCCTTTTCTTTTCTAATTAAGTTTTAATTTTTAAAATAACAAATTCTATAGTTAAAGATTATTTCCTTAATTTAATTAAAGAATATGTACATAAAAGATATGGTTTTGCGTTAATTCGAAAAATAGGTATGTAAAAGAAAAAAAATTAGACGTAAATAAAACAAAAAAGTATAAAAATTACTTAGCCATAAGACTAAGAAAAGTAAAAAACTTTTTTCTACGGGCATGATGATGAAGGAGGTCTTTTTTAAATATAAACTTCTAATACATGGTTCTTTTTGCAAAGTAAAATTAGAATTTCCCGAATACAAATGCCAAAATATATTTGGGGGTTATAATTGCAAAAAACCTAAAATTTTCCTTTCCGCTTAGCAGCCCTCGCGTGAGCATCCACTCAAAATCTGGCGCACTCAGGCAAATGCCTCATGGCACACGTCACCTCACGTGATGACCTGTCAGTTCAACAGGCCCACTGGACTTGTTTCGAGGCCCAAAACAATTTTAGCAAGGATTTGGTGTTATTGTTTCTTTTTTGTTATTTTGGAGAAATTTAAAAAATTTTGTTATTTTGAGATTTCAAAAGAATATCCTAAATTCTTGGCACTGTTTGATTTTAAAATTATATTTAGAAATCCTACCAAAAAATAATAATTTATCAAAAATTCTATTTTCTAAGTGAAAATAGTCATAAGTTGATTAAAAATTTATGATAATAAAATTTATTAATAAAAAACTTATAGCATTTTCATGGATTTCTTTTTTACTAATTGACTAATGAAGGTTCTATTTGGTGAAAATTTAAAAGTGTGATTGACTTGTTAATCAATGTTAATTAAATTTAACTAGCCAAAGGCATGCTAACTAAATTAAGCTTTCCAAAATTATTTCTTTATGTATACTTTTCTTTTTTTATACATATATCTACACTTGTTTAAAAAATGACCATCAACTTTATACACAATTAGCTAAACACGCTTAATATTTTAACAAACGAAACTGAGGTATCTAATTATACTTCTCAATAAAAAAAATTATGTCCATTTTCATTGATTTGTTTTTGACTAATTTGACCTAATCAAACACATGTTTATCAATTAAATTAACAATCGACCAAAGCAGAGCCCAATTTCTCGCTGATTGTGATTCTTGAATTGTTCTGTTTTTGTCCTTCCCTCCGGGCTCCCACTGGGGTTTTCCTCTGCGTCTGTGACCTCGGGACCATTGATGAAATGCTACAGAATTATTGCTCTTCTCACTCCAAAACGAAACATGATTGCATTAGCCCATGCAAATTATGAGGAATTCAACCCCAGTTGCAAGATGGGGGCGGCAGATCTGAGAATTATCACATAAACACACAGAGACAAAAGCAGTGTTGATTGTTCCAAAAGGAGTCTCTCATCTGTCATGGCTTCTCTGAATCATTCTTGCGTGGAGATCCTATGCTGCATGTGAGAGCCATGTTAGGCCACCAGGAGTGGTGAAACAGCTTTGCATGTCAGAAATTCGTGTTTCCATCTCTGTTGTGGAGTCAGCTTTGGATACTATTGTCTTGAATACCAGAAGACAACGGCCTTCGCTGATTTCAAAGTTTTATCGTGAATATTCACAAGTTCTTCTCCATCATTGGTAATGCATGAACTATCATCATAGATTGCAGAAAAAATAAAATTAACCTGCTGCCTGCTTAACGAAGAACATCTTACGTTTCAACCAATTCGTCCTAAGCTTTTGAACCGAAACATTTCAACCGATCCATATACCAAGATTGAACTACTCTATCACATGATATCTCAACAAGTTACCGATATTAACTTCCCCGGGTATATGGACTGAGGGACATGATTGATGCATGCAAAGCTGTCTTCTTGCACACAAGCTCCTACTTGATACAAAGCCACCTTTCATTTCATTTTATTTCGAAAGACCAAGGCATGATTGGTGGGTCAATTATATTGTTCCAATTATTAGTGTGTATATGAGAGAGGGAAACCTGAAGCCACTTTTTGCAAATTAACCCTAATCACATGCTCCTTCCATGTATAAAAAACGCTAAACCCTAGAGCCATCAAGCAGGAATCTCCCACTCCCTCCACCTTGGCCCCTTTCTCTGTCTACACCTTCTTCAGTGTTGTTCGGAGAAATGGCTGCCAAGGCACAAATGCAACAAGGCAGTACTACACACACCTCAATTCCATCTCTCCTACAAGCTTCCTTCTAACATTCATCTTCTTCCTTTCTATGCAGCCATTCTTCAGGCCTATGAGCTCGTCTTCTCTGCCGCTCCACCGATACTCGATGACCTTGTGCTGATATGGCAGAAGGTGAGGGCAGCGGCGCTTGTGCCGATCGTCAGGGTGGCAGTCATCACCTGCCTAGTGATGTCGGTGATGATGATCATGGAGAAGGTATTCATGGGCGCCGTGGCTCTCTACGTGAAGGTATTCCGGCGAAAGCCGGAGAAGATCTATAAATGTGAGCCACTGAAGGAGGATGTTGAGATGGGGACTAGTGTCTTCCCCATGGTCATTGTTCAGCTTCCCATGTACAATGAGAAGGAGGTCTACAAGCTCTCGATTGGAGCTGCATGCAAACTTTCCTGGCCGTCCGATCGTGTCATCATTCAAGTTCTTGATGATTCCACTGATCCAGCCATTAAGGTAAAGTTTGCTTGATTTATATATTTTCTTCTTTTCTGGTTAATTTGACATGTTCTTCAACAAATTCTTGTTGTGTTTGCAGGAATTGGTGAGAACTGAGTGTGAGAGATGGCTGAGAAAAGGGAAGAATATTAAGTATGAGACTAGAGACAATAGAAATGGATACAAGGCCGGTGCGCTCAAAGAAGGAATGAAGCACAGCTATGTGCAGAGGTGTGACTATGTCGCCATTTTCGACGCGGATTTCCAACCCTCACCGGACTTTCTCGTCCGAACCATTCCTTTCCTCGTGCACAATTCAGATATTGCTCTTGTTCAGGCTCGGTGGAAATTCGGTATAATGATTTACAATGATATGTTCTAAATCAGAGTCATATTGCTTATGTTTTGAACTTTGTTTTCTTTCTGCCACGTAATTGCAGTGAATGCTCATGAATGTTTGATGACAAGGGTACAGGAGATGTCAATGGACTACCACTTCAAGGTGGAGCAGGAATCTGGTTCATCAACATGTGCATTCTTTGGATTTAATGGTAGGTTTCAGTTGCTGCCAACTCTTGATCATGGATTGAGTTTGTTGGATATCGGCATCGATATCAATACGTATCTAAGCTTAGTTTCCATATAGGAACTGCTGGTGTGTGGAGAATAAGAGCTCTTAATGAGGCAGGAGGCTGGAAAGATAGGACTACGGTGGAGGACATGGACTTGGCTGTTAGAGCAGGCCTTGGAGGTTGGAAATTTGTTTATGTTGGAGATATTAAGGTACTTATTTGCACCACATTCATACAATTCTTAGCACCGAGAAAAATTGAATATTTATAAATATCAATTTGTTTTGCTTTCAAGGTTAAAAGTGAACTGCCAAGTACCTTCAAAGCTTATCGCTATCAGCAGCATCGCTGGTCCTGTGGACCAGCAAACCTCTTCAGGAAGATGGCATGGGAGATCATAAAGGCGAAGGTTAGTACAAGAAATTGTACTTAAAATCATGAAAATTTTGTATCATTTGACAAGAATACGACGAACTCGCAGAAAGTCTCGGTGTGGAAGAAGTTCTATGTGGTCTACAACTTCTTCTTCGTTCGCAGGATTGTAGCACACTTCGTCACCTTCTTCTTCTACTGCATCGTGATCCCGATATCGGTCTTCTTCCCCGAAATCCACATCCCAAAATGGGGTGTGGTCTATGTTCCCACAGTCATCACTCTCCTCAATTCAGTTGGTACTCCAAGGTACATACCCATTGCTTATGGAGTTTATAAGCTTCACAAAATAGCGGAAGTGCTCATTAAATCTATCATTCTGATACAGCTCCATTCACCTGATAATCTTCTGGGTAATGTTCGAGAACGTGATGTCGCTGCACCGATGCAAAGCGGTGTGCATCGGCTTGCTGGAAGCCGGAAGAGCGAACGAATGGGTTGTCACTGAGAAGCTGGGAGACATGCTGAAGACTAAACCAAATGCCCCCGTCCAAAAGATGTTCAGGTTCAAGTTCTGGGAGAGGTAGTTACTACCTAGCACATTCATCGAACAAGCGAACGATCGAAATGTATTTCGCGTGGTCTTCGTATTCACAAAGATTAACAGAACTCCGTCTGGATTTCTTGTCAGATTTCATATGCTCGAGCTCGCGGTGGGAGTGTACCTGGTCCTGTGCGCGAGCTACGACTTTGCATTTGGGAGGGAGCACTACTTCATATACATATTTCCTCAGGCTATCTCCTTCTTTATAATGGGACTTGGCTATGTGGGCACCTTCGTCCCAGGAGAGCAGTAGGAGATGATGCGTGGGCTGCAATTCTGGCCTTCAAGATTATGGTCGGTTATAAAATGAATTATGAAACATAAACGAAGGACAGTTACTGATGAAATCAAAGCAATAGAAGGCAAATTGCATTACATTTTTTTGAAGATTATCATGAAAATGTTCTTGAGAAGACACCTATTAAGGTTTCAGCGTTGCTGGTCTCAAGATCAATATTTTTTTATCTTTGTTTGTTAATGCTTTTGTGCTCTGTTTAGTCTTAATGATTATGTTTGACGAATGAATACAAGGGTGAATTTAAGTCGTCTAAATGTAACTATTTTTTTCTACTAGCATCCAATGAATCTGGCCGTCAGTGTACAAATCAGTTTAGCTAATTATATTTCTACAGGATTCAAGGTGCTAGTTTACTAGTGGATTCGGCTAATCAAAATGCATTTAGACATTTAAAACGATTTTAAGCATTCAGTAATTCCAAAAATTTTTTACTTTTGAAAGTAATTTTTAAATCGAAACATTTTGATTTAGTCTAAAACTTCACACAAAAATTACCGACCATTTATCTCACCAATACGGAACGCAATAAAGCCAGTGGTACGAGATATCTAATTAAAAACAACAACGGTAATTCAATTCAGCTTGGGATGGCACGTGCCAAAACGGCTGTTGAGCGCACGTGAGAGAACGGCGCTGTCCGGATGCGGTTGCCCGGCGTTCCTACTTCTGCACAGCTCAGCTTTCGTCTACTTTTCTTTTCTTGCAAAACTAGCAGACAAATGCGGAAAAAGTGCAATCACGAGCAATGTACGTCTGTGGCCCAATCAAACGACAGCTCACACTCTCACTCCAGTTCCTTGGTTTCACCACCAAATCCAAAGGCATCCAATGACTGCTTTGCAAAATAATAAGAGGCACAAAACACTCATATAATTAATTCAGTTCACTTTTAGCTATTTGTAATGGATTCAATTACATATAATTTCTTAAATTTTTATAAAATTACTTGATTTTTTTTTCAAATTTTAAAATATTACATATACTTTTCCAAAATTTTATTAAATTATATATTTTTTTTACGGATTTTGAATCATTACATATTTTTTGTTAAATTATTATATATATTATATAAATCTCATCAGTTGTGTATTTATCATTAAAATTAAAAATATTTAATATATAAATTTGATGTCTTTTAGATTAAAGTAAAAAATAATAAAAATATCCATGTTTTGATTAAAGATTGTGTAATAAAAAATACATGTAAAAATGGATCATACATCTAGTTCATATCAACTCTAGATCTTATTTAGATTTGAGCTTTAGTTCTAGTTTAGACCAGCTTGAAACAAACTTAAACCTAAATTATAGATAAAATTATTAATTTATATCTCATATTAAAATTTAATATGAAATAAATTGAAACGAGTTTAAACCAAATTAGAAGTAAAATTATTATTTTATATTTAGGGTTAAAATTTAATCCGAGATAAATTGCTCAATTGGATGATAAAGAGATTTTTGTAATAACGACCAAACTACTAAAACTTTCTCTAACAAAATTAGGAGTATTTTCATTTTCTCACTTCGGTTTAGATAATATCAAATGATATATAATTTTCAAATATTTCATATTTTAACAGCAAATCTACATCCGATGAGATTTTTATAATATATTTACCAACCTAAATAAAAATATGTAATTTTTTTAAGTTTGGAGAAAAAAAATATATAACTTGATAAAATTTTTAAAAGTTATATACAATTTTTTAAAATTTTAAGAAAAATATCTTATTTGACAAGCTTGTAAGGAGTTATATGTACTTTTTAAAATTAAGAAATATATATAGTTTGACAAAATTTAAATGAGTTGTATACAATTAATATTTTGTAATATAAAGACAGATTAAACTAAACATCGACTCACCCATAAGCAAAGGACGAATTATAAGTATGTAGTTCATAAAAAATAGGTAATTTTTAAATTTTATTTATTTTTTATAATTTTTATATACGGGAGATGGACAATAATTTCAAAACAATCCAATGAAAGATAGGGTCTCGGTCCGAGTTTGGTTCAAGCTCAGTCCGCTCTACCGGTGCTCCGGCCGCTATTATTTATTTATTTATTTTTTAAGACAGTCGCATGTGCTTCGGTGCTGTCCTGTTTGATAATTCAGAATTGGAAGGTAGCTGACGATAATTGAATCCCAGACGTTCATAGAAAAAATAGCCCAATCCTGCTCAATCCTTTGAATTATTATATAATAAAAGGCTCTTTTTTTTCCCGATAATGGACCTGCTACGAGAGCCTAGTGATAATTTCCGGCTTCTAGCACACGTGTCGCGACTTGAGTAGGCAACCCGCGAGTTTCCTGGTCACGCAAGACGACAAGATCCCTCCGAAAACCCCGTCCGACGGAAAGCCCCGGGCAAAATGTAGCAGCCAGAGCTAAAAACGTGCACCTCGTTAAGTAACCACTTCCGGCAAGACCCGTCCTACGTGGTCCTCTGGTAGGACTCGATCTACTGATTCATCTTGCATCGGGATTTGCACTTTTATCTAGCGCAGCTCGATGCGAAATTAACAGGGAATCCTCTAAAACCCCATCCCTTCATCTCCTTTATATAACGAAGAAAACCAGAAAAGGAAAAGAGCAGAAGAAGGAATGGGGATGAAGGCACCACGCTTCGCCGCAGCATTCCTCTGCCTCCTCTCCTCCTCCGCCGTCATCACCGCTGCCGATCTCGACCTTCGCCACCCCCTCGTCCTCATCTCCACCGCCGTCGACTCCGGTACCTTCTCCTCCTCCTCCTCCTCCTCCTCATCTCCTTCTCGAACACCGTCGGCGCGAATTGATCTGCGTTCTTTGGTTGTGTAGAGGATCTATGGCGCTTTCTGCAATCGAGTGTTGCTAAGAATGTGTCTGACTGGGGGATTAGGGAGGTATGGACGGAGATTAGAATCTGGGCGCTGGCGCCGGTGCTGAGGGCCGTGGCGGCGCTGTGCATGGTGATGTCGGTGATGCTGGTGGTGGAGTTCGTGTTCATGGGTGCCGTTAGCCTCGGCCTCAAGGTTCTCCGGCGGTGGCCGGAGAAGCGGTACTGGAGGGAGCCGTTGAAGGAGGATGTGGAGCTGGGGAGCTTGGCCTACCCGATGGTTCTTGTTCAGATCCCGATGTTCAACGAGAAAGAGGTGGTTCTCATATCTCTTTAGCTTCTTTTTTTCCTGTGGATTTCCTCCAATTTTGGATTGAATTGGATTCTGATAGTGCTTTTGTTTCTGGATTTGAAGGTTTACAAGCTGTCGATTGGGGCGGCGTGCGGGTTGGCATGGCCGCCGGACAGGTTCATAATCCAGGTGCTCGATGATTCAACGGACCCCATTGTGAAGGTAATGGGAGAATTAAATTGTTAATTCATTATTTTTTGGATGCTTTTAATTGCATTTATTACGTTCCTGGCGCTTCTTCTAGTCTATCGAGAGTATAAAATTAAGTCGTGAGAAAGAGAAAGTGTTTGGTTCTTGTGATTGTTTGCACTTTGTACTGGATGTTGTCACATGGGTAACGTGGTGGCTATTCAGCCTTGTGAATCAAGGTTGTCATGCTTGTTGGGATCCTAGAATTCTATTTTTTTTATTTATTTTCTTGGCAAAAAAAAAAAAGAGATATTGGTGGCAGGTGCATAATTACAATTTAAATATAGATTTTTTTTTTTTGACAGTTGGTTTCAGTTTTCCAAATGCTCTAAATTAGCTAAGGTCGGATCCTTAACCAATCAGGCTCGATCCAACAGACCCACATCCATATGAAATTATGTGGGGTAACATGAGTTGGTATCCTGAACTGATTGTCATGGTTATTGGTTAATATTTTAGGCTTTAATTGTTTGTTTTGATTATCTTTTTTGCTAAGAATCTTTTATATATATATATAAAGAGGCAATTCACATGTGGCACGATCACAACAGAGAAAATGTGTGCAAAGCTGTGATATCGGTCCTTCATAATATGCTTAGTATAATTCTCTATAAAGATGGACCGTCACGGCTAGTATAATAAGACAGCATCAAATATCGGTTTGGGGATTGTATTCACCTTTATTATCTGAATTTGAACTTGGAATATTTCTTGATGCAGGTTGTAGACTCACCCCTGATTGTGAGTGAGCCGGGGACCGGTTGGGTCTGCTTTTTGTTGTAGTCGGTTAAGATTGGATTGACACTGATATTAAAAAAGCAACGGTAGTACCATAAGGGAGTTGGTGGTGCTGGTGCATATAAAACTCTAGTCTGAAATGTATTTCTTTCTTTATTCATACTTTCATGGCATCCCATTCCAGCGTTCCATTTCACTCTGGTCTTTGGATACGGTTCTAACAAGTGGGACAATAAGAAAGCGTGAAAAGGCATTCTCATGCCATCAAGATCAGAGAAAGATTCCCTTCGATAAAATAACATTCGTCTGTATAACATGTGTTCACATGTTATATATGCTAATGGACCAAACAAGTATTCTGTAATGATACTGTCTTGGCCTAGTGGGGGAGCTGGTAGCATAGCTTACTGTATAGAATGGTTGTCAATCAGATTAGGCAATGACTGCATCGACTCTGACACCACACACTTGATGCAAGAGTTCAAGTTCCGGTCACTGCTTTGTTGCTTAATGCAACTTGAAACCTAATGAAAAGAGTTGGTAGCCATTTGCTGGGAAAAGTAGATACAAAGTGTTGAAGCTTGCTGGTCCAGATACAGAGTTCAAACTTAAAATTATTGAACATCTAAATTCTGATAGTGTAGACAGAAGGCTCCATTAACATCTCATAATGTTTTTTGTTTCAGCAATATCTCATATTGGTTTGTCATCATTCCACAGAGAAGTAGACATCCCAACTTATGTTATATCCTCAGTCTGCAAAAGGTAGCACATTATTAATTGCATTTGTGATATTTGAGCAGTCATAACTTGAGAAGGATTAGCTTTTCAGTAACCATCAGTCTACAACTTTTACCTTGTTGGAAGGGTTTTTTATTTGATTAACGCATGATAAAAAAGCTTATCCAATCCGTTAACCTTAAAATAAATTTAGGCCATGTAATAAAATTAGGAAAATTAGACTGAATGAGTGGTAGTAGTCTTATGCCTTTCCTGATTGATTACTTTATTTCTGCGCCATACTTTGACTTTTCGTGCTTTGAGGAAGAGAATCTGCTGTTACAGACCCGGTTGTCAATAGTTGAATATTGTCTTATAGCTATTACCTGTTGTTGTGATCATGGCACATTGACACTTGCTTTTGGTAGAGTCCAGTGATGGACAAGTACAAGTAGATGGTTCTCAAATCCAAGTCTCTTGCAAACAAGATGGGAGAAATCCTAGCAACTAGTCTTGTCTTACAAACATTTGAATACAAGTTTATATTTCTAATGTAACTTTTGATCTTGACGCAATATTTGCTTGGATACAGGCTTTAGTGGAGCTTGAATGTAAGTCTTGGGCACACAAAGGGATGAATATAAACTACGAAGTAAGAAACAACAGGAAAGGTTACAAGGCTGGTGCCTTAAAAGCAGGAATGGAACGTAGCTACGTACATCAATGTGACTTCGTTGCCATCTTTGATGCTGATTTCCAGCCTGACTCTGACTTTCTCTTGAGAACTATCCCTTTCCTTGTCAACAATTCTAAAATTGCTCTTGTTCAAGCACGGTGGGACTTTGGTAAGCCTGTTAGTTTTCTGACAGCTATAGTTGCAGTAGCACATATTATGTAATCACACCTCAATTGTAACCTATTTTATCAAAACCAAATAGATCAAGTGCTAACTGTGGTTGAGTTAGATTATAGCACAAGAAAAACATCACTTTCAGAAAGTACATGGAGATAGCTCCCCTGAATGTTACTGTGCAAACATGAACTAATTAAACCTTGCCGTAGTTTGCCATTCCTACATTCTGGAGACATGGGTTTTCTACCTAAAAATCTGCACTTAGACCTCTGCAATAGTTGCTCACTGATTTAGGCTCTACTAATGGCTTTGTTCATTTTCTCGGACCTGTAGTTTTTTGCACTTGGTGGTGCATGGGTTTTGTACTATGTTTAATGTAAATTCTGCTACAAAGTTAAAAAAGAAGAATTAAGAAACTCTAGTAGTTCTGATATATCTATTGTTCAAATGACAGGAAGTTGCTGATGTGGCATTTCCCGGGCGATTTTGCAGTGAATTATGATGAGTGCCTGATGACAAGGATACAGAAGATGTCGCTAGATTACCACTTCAAAGTAGAGCAGGAGGCAGGTTCATCCACCTTTGCCTTCTTCGGTTTTAATGGTACAGCGCATCTCCAGTTAATTTGTTTGTTGAGAAAAGGATCAATTGTTTTCATCATTGCTGCTCATCTTTGAGCAAAATGGAGCTGGTGTTCTTGACATGCATTAACCGTGATTTATTGACAGGGTTCAATTTAGTCAAATGTTATGGCTCCAATTTTATATGGAAGGAAAAAGTTTATCCCCACAAATAGCAGTTTCTAAAAGAAACGCTACTTTCTAAAAGGCCCTTTAAAATGTATCCTATCATCTTATAAAGTCTTATCATTGTAGGAACTGCTGGCGTTTGGCGAATATCAGCTATCAATGAAGCTGGTGGATGGAAGGATAGAACAACAGTAGAGGACATGGACTTGGCTGTACGAGCAAGTCTCAAAGGGTGGGAATTCTTATATTTTGGTGACATAAAGGTTTGGATTCTTTCCCAGTTCAAGAAAATCTAATCAAACAAGAAGTAGCAGTGACTTGAATATCAAAATTAGCATGTTAGATTTCCTGGTAGTACAGCCATACAACTGGCCGTTCACTGCCTGAGAGCTAGAATAAATTAAAGAACATATCTATGGAGCCAAGTAAAAGTTGAATACAGGATCAGCAAAAAGATGCATTCTATTTTGATGATGGTGAACTACATACCAAACTATTGGAATTGGCACATTGATAATATTGTCTTTCTGGATTGGTACACCGATTTTTTGACAAAAAAGACATCACCTGTCATATTCAGATAAAGATTCTGAATTGAAAAGTCCTTAGACTTCAGGAAACCTATAATCCTAGTGGCGTTCTAATTCAAGCAGACTTGACACTCAAATAATACTTAGCACACTGCAGCATTATTTATTCTGATATTTTTACAACTAATTACAGGTTAAAAGTGAACTGCCAAGTAGTTTCAAGGCCTATCGCCATCAACAACATCGTTGGACGTGTGGTGCTGCAAATTTGTTTAGAAAAGTGGCAGTAGACATAATGATGGCAAAGGTGCACGTTCAGTAATACAAAGATGTTTCTCTGTGCCTTGAGGAGTTTGATAACCTTTTCACATTATTTCCTCTGTGAAACAGGAGGTCTCTGTATGGAAGAAGCTTCACATGGTCTACAGTTTCTTCTTCGTGCGAAAGATAGTGTCTCATATTCTCACCTTCTTTCTTTACTGTGTCATAATTCCTGCATCAGTCATGGTTCCAGAAGTCAGTATTCCTGTATGGGGTGTTGTATACATTCCAACCACAATCAGCTTGCTTAATGCCATCAGAAATCCAAGGTTTGAACTTTGAACTTCTGCAAGTATCTTGATTGCTAATAATTTCTTCCTGTAGCAGTCACCTTATGTTACACTTGACCTAAAACGACAATTATTTTATTTTTGGCAGATCTATTCATTTGATGCCATTATGGATTCTATTTGAGAATGTAATGTCTATGCATAGGATGAAAGCAACAGTGATTGGTCTTTTTGAGGGTGAGAGCGTAAATGAATGGGTTGTCACTGAGAAGCTTGGAGATGCTCTCAAGTCAAAGCCAGAAATCCAGATAATTGAGAAACCTCCACGCTGGTTTGTGGATAGGTAAAACTCCAGACAAACCCCTCAGATTCTATCTCGGAGTTATGAATACCTGCTAATTGTCTTGTTTTGTGTTCTGTTCCTCAGGCTCTATTTCTCAGAACTTGGATTTTCAGTCTTCCTCTTCTTTTGTGCAAGCTACGATGTTGTCATCGGGACGAACTATTATTACATATACATCTATCTCCAAGCCATCGCATTTCTTGTCATGGGCTTTGGCTTGGTTGGCAAACGCATCTCCAATTCCTAGCACCCGCGATTATTTTTCATTCTTTGCTTGATTGTGACTTTGACAATTCTTTAGGCTAGCTTAAGATTGTCTCCAAGAACACCCCCATAATTTGTATCACTGCATTTATATTTCTGTACGATTGATGGGCTAGATTTTAGAGGCCCTCTTTTGAATGTATCATCTTCCAAGCAAGCTCTGTTAAATAGCTGTGATGCGTAGGGAAAGGAAAGCATCAGAGAATAATTGCTGTAATGAACTCTCTTGATGAAAAAGAAGAATGTTTGATTATGATTCCTTACATTCTTTTATGTGCTTTTTGTTGTTATATCAATGAATAAAGTTTTGATGTCATACAATGTTTGGTTTTCACGGTGGAAAGTATTCTAAGATATCACTATGAGCTGAGAGAGCCTAATAAAGACAAAGCGACGGTTAAACAGTATTGCATTCTTGAGTGAAAACAAATTTGTTTTTTTTACATATTCTATAAATTGGCTATTTCTGTGAGAAAATTATCGTTATCTGTTAATTAACCTACTCCATTGTGTTCATCACTACTGATTAAAAGATAAGAACTAAGACAAAACTAAAGATGAAGATAACGATAAACGCACCTGGAGATGACCAGATTGCCAGAGTCAATCCTTTCAAACAAATATATCTAAGCTTAAACGAGCCCAGAAAACGTACCCAAAACGTGACTCGGAGGTTAAAACCACTTCCCAGCCGCGCTCCACTCCACGGGGCTTATCTTCGAGATCCGCTTTGTATCTCGCGCACTCCGCCTTCGCCTGTTTGAGTGTTTTCCATTTATGGCGTCGGAGTCGGTGCCGGACGGTTCCGTCGGCGGCGGGGTGCGGAGGAGGAGGAGGAGGACGGCGATCTTCTTTCCGATCATGATGGGCGCGATGGGGCAATCGCCGACGGAGCGGGTTGTGCTGGTGAACCCGGTGACGCAGGGGATGGTGGTCCTCGAGGGAGACGAGGCGCTGGTGGCGGAGATGCTCGCGGGCAGCGGTGGCGCCACGCCGGCGTCGAAGGTGTCGATCGAGGCGCTTAGGGATGCGGCGATAGAGGAGAAAGGGGAGGAGTGTGCTGTGTGCTTGGATCTGATGGCGGAGGCGGTGAAGGTGACACCGTGCAGGCATGGGCTCCATGGCGGGCGCGTGGAGAGATGGTTTCGGATCCGCGAGTCGTGCCCGGTTTGCCGGTATCGGATGCCGGTGGTGGAGGAGGGAAGATCCCATACGGGCGGAGACGGGAAGGTGTGGGTTGCGATGATCATGATACGGGGGAGATGTTAGAGAAAATGGAGAAGATGTAAATTTTGTTCGTCTTGTGGCAAAAATAATTAGTTATGTACAGGATCTGGTTGATGGAAATAGTAGCATGGGGTCATGGATAGGGTGTCAGCTCAAATTCGGCTCGATTAAAGCTTGGCTCATTTTGTAAGTTAGCCGAGCTCAATTTGACCCGGCTCGTTCGGTTCAAATAAAAATATGAAAATATAATTTTTAAAAATATATTATATAACATGTAATATATTATATATTTTTTAATTTTTTAATTATAATATTATAATTAATATATTTTTTATATTTAGATAGTATAATATTAATTATTTAAATTTGAGTCCAACAGTTTCATTGGCGGAGCCAATGATTTGAAGACTGAGCCGAGCTCGAAGTAGGAAACCCTGTCAAGTGTTTTTTGCACATATAACCCTGATTAAATTTCAAATTTGTGCCGAATCTCAGCTCTCAATTGTAGACCAAATAGTCAGTAAAGAATGGCTGTATTGATGGAACTTCCACGCAGAAATGGTTCGATTTTGGTAAATTGATCGATTACGATGTCTATCTCATATTAACAGAAGATCTTAGCCAATAAAAGTAACCTGGGGGAAAAATTCTCCATCCAAAACTGGTCGGTCCCTCAGAGCTGCTACCCTCTCGCCAGCCGAGTGCTGATTCTCAACTTCTATATATACTTTCGGAAATCTTAAGCATGTTCAGTAGATATTCTGCACAATTTTTTATTTTTTGAGGTTTTGTTCTGTACAAACTCTACCTCAACATGATAAGTAATTCATTATCACAAACTAATCACCAGCATTTAACAAAGACATTGATGCAGCACGTCTTAATGGAAGCACCACATCCACTTCAAAGTACACAAAACAATTCAATCACAAGAACTCAGAATGTTACTCTTTCTTACTAGACAATCTCATACTACTTAGCAGACACTGGTTACATATTTGCCTTAAAATCTTTTAGGTCTAGGAGAGATGCAGTGACACGATCGACCTGACAAGAAATGAACAGAAATATCCATCACGAGGTACTCTCAACTCCACCCTGGTGATCTTGGAGTATGACGATTGTTAGCTCCTGATCCAGGATAGTCATTGATCTCCAAATCCATCCTGTCATTAATATCTTCTTCCACCATCATCTCTCTACTAGTCACGTATCTCTGCGACTTAATGTTGAAAAAACTTGTCAGTTATCATCTTTAAACAGAAGAAAATCTGAGATGATCACTGACAGAGATGTACCTCATGGCTATTTTGAAGTTCTTGGAGGAATCTCTGATCCCCTGGAAAAGCAAGCAGTGTCAGTAATTGTACAAGAAGAAGAATAAGTGCGACTGATCGAGGTGGTGATTACTTGATGAAGGAACAGCAGTGGATGACAAAATGAGGTGGTGTAAAGCCAATAGAATGAGGAGCAGAAGAGGGATGATGTTGTTGCTGCCCATGCCTTGCATTAGGGGTTTGTCCCTTGATTGATGCAAGTTGTCCTTATATATATCATACAGAAATTGATGTTCATATCATGGACTTGCTTTTAGGGCACATTATTCTCCACTCTGATTAATGCAAGTCAAAAGAGTTGGGGGGGGGGGGGGGGGGGACCTTGTTGTGGTGCAATGGACACATACCTAACATACAGCACTACCTCCTTGCACTAGATGCAGATGTCACTTCCCTCAATTTTGCCTTTTCGGAAGGACCATAATGCCTAAAAGAGCTCCAAAAGCAAGTACAAATGGTGATGCTTAGAGCAGGGATTTCGACCTTTCTGGGGAGCTAATAGCAAAAGAATCCCCCAGAACTCCAGATATTATATGGAACCAGAAAAGAGGCATGCTTGGATGATTGGGTGGGCAGATAAAAAGGAGAAAAATATATTGATCGAGGGTGTGGGGGGATGGCGGAGGTGTGCAGATATTAAGGCATGGAAGCATGCAAGTGGGAGATGAGTCCATTAGATTGAGCAGAGGATTGGACTGCATGCCAGATGGATCTCTGTGTCGGTTTTTTTTGGTGGGATGATGGGAAAAGCACGAAAACGAAAGCATGGGCAGGGACCAACTTGCACAGGTGATATCCTCTGCTCGCTGCTTCAAATATTACGGCGAAATATTATCAGCTGTCAACGGCGGCGGAAGTCAACGTTTAGTCAAATTATATAAAATAAAAAGCTTCTGGACGCGACATATACATATATATATTTGTAGGAGTTATACTTGACCTCGTTTCAGACAAACTCTAACGAGCATCGGCGACATCTCGTGTCCTGCAGATAATAATAATTATGGATAATTACCTATTGTCTGATGTAATTAGTCTTAATTATTTATAATTTTTCGTAATTTTCGAAATTATTTACCCCTTTTCTTTATCAAAATATTTACCTGTACACTCCTATTTGTTATTTAATCAAAATTTTTTCTAAAAAATCCGATTTTATCCTCAGTTATTTTACAATTAAACACCTAAAAACTTATTTTTTATTATTTAATATTCCGAAATTATTCTGATTTACATAAAAGTCTCCGAAATTCGGATTTTTGCAAATACTACTCCAAAATTATTCCGATTTACAAAAAAGTCCCCGAAATTCGGATTTTTACAAATACTACCCCAAAATTATTCTAATTTACAAAAAAGTCTCCGAAATTATTGTGACGGCAGCGAGAGTGGCGGCGCGCAGGCGGCGATGCCGGAGGCCGGCGGCGGGAGCGGAGGCCGAGGCCGAGGCCTGCTCGCCGTCGCGCAGGCACGCGGGCACGGACGGCCAAGGCGTGGCAGTCCGCGCCCGCGTGCAGGCGCGTCGGCAAGCTGGCCTTGGCCTTCGCTCCCGCCGTCGGACGGCCAAGGCGTGGCCGTCCGCGCTCGCATGCCAGGGACGGAGGTCGAGGCCGGCGTGCCCACACACGGGCGAGGATGGCCTCGGCACGAGGGACGGAGGTCGAGGCCAAAGCGTCGACACGCGGGCGCAGATTGCCCGAGGCCGAGGCCGTCCACGCCCGCTGCCGGCGGGCCGACCTTAGCCTCGAGCTCGGCACGCAGGCGCGGAAAACCTCAGCCTTGGCCGTCCGCGCCCACGTGCTAGCTCGCCGGCCTCGACCTTCGTCCCCGGCACGCAGGGGAGGACGGCCTCAGCCTTGGCCGTCCGCGCTCGCGTGCCGGCACGCCGGCCTTCGCCTCCGCCTCCGCTCCCGCCACGGCCTCCGGCGTCGCCGCCCGCACGCCGCCACCCTCGTCACCGTCGCAATAATTTCTGGGACTTTTCTGTAAATCAGAATAATTTCGGGGTGATATTTGTAAAAATTCGAATTTCAGAGATTTTTCTGTAATTCGGAATAATTTCGGGATGTTATTTGCAAAAAATCAAATTTCGGGGTGTTAAATAATAAAAAATAAGTTTTTGGGGTTCAATTGTAAAATAACCGAGGGTAAAATCGAAATTTTTTGGAAAAAGTTTAATTAAATAACAATCAGTGGGGTGTAAGTAAATATTTTGAGAAAAAAGGGGTGTGGGTAATTCCGGAAATTACGGAAGTTGTAGGTAATTAAGACTAATTATAGGGGGTTATAGGTAATTATCTCTAATAATTATTCATTTATTTAGGAGGGGCATGCGCTACATCTGCAGCTGAGGTTTAAAATATGTGCTTCGGTTTTGGTTCAGGAGTCCGCAAATGAAGACTATGGTACGGTCCCATTTTGGAGCGAAATATTTTCTCACCATTGTAGGTGAGTCCTCGAGAAGTACTTGGATTTTTCTTTTTTTGGGTACTGCTTTTTTCCGATCAAGATTTTAAATTTTGGCCGAAATATTTCCATCGATTTATTTTCGTTTTTATATGTATAAATCTTGGCTTCTGTGCTTGCGTGTTTGCGTCGGCCTTACATCCACACTTGCATTCTTCCCGACCTAGCCTATGCACTCATGTCTTTGTGTTTGCCTTTGGCATCCATACCTGCATGTTTGCTGGTCTAACGCCCGTGTCTTCGCCAGTCTCGCGCCCGCGCCAATGCCCTCGTGCCGACTTCACGCCCGTGCTCACATCCTTGCCGGTCTGGCTCCCGTGCCTACGAACTCACACTTGCGTGCTCGTGCCCTCGCTAGCGTAACCCCCGCGTGAGCGCACTCGCACTCTTGCCGCCCTCTGGAAGTGGTAGCTGAGCCAGCAGTAGAGTCAAAGGCGTAGGCGAGAGGTTTGCATGGATTGTTCACGTGCATGAGTTTTTAGTACATGGGCTGTTTCAAAAATTATTAAAAATATTATAATATTTTTAATTTGAAGTTAAAAAAGAATTAAAATAAAGTTAAATTTTTGTTAAAACATAATTAATAAAAAAATATTTTGGTTGAAACCAAAATGAAAATGATTTTGACCGAAATACGTCGATTTCTCTAAGTATTGAAACTGTTTTCAAAATTGAAACTCAAAATTTTGATTGATACATAAAAGCTCGAAAAGCTAATGTTAGAATTTAAAGATGATTACATTTAATACCCTATAATCTTTAGTATTTATATGTAAGTCACTTTAAATATTTGTTTCTAATAAATTTATGTCGAGTTTCATGGATTAATACTACTGACCAACTAAAATTGGTATGCACTCAAAGTCCTTAAACACAAATATAAATTATTCAAGAAATTTATATGAACCAAATTAGAATCACATAGGGATTTATAGGCAAAAAAATCTTTTAGTGAATTAAATATAATTATTATATCTAAATTTTAAAATTAGCCTACTTATTAAGTAATTAATTATAAAAGTTAATTTAAATTATATTTACTATTATGATAAAATTATTAATAATTTTTTAAAACTTTTTATAATTTTTGAAAATTTTAAAAAAAATTTATCATATTTTTTTAATTTGAAGTCAAATTATAATCAAAATATAATTAAATTCTGATCAATACATAATTAATAATTAAAAAAATTTATCGAAACCAAAACCATCGAATAGGGGTGAGCAAAACCGGTTAACCGAACCGGTTTTGCTCATTTGAGAACCGGAACCAGATTCCGGTTCTCAAAAAATTGAGAATCGGAACCGTACCGGTTTGGATGAAGAACCGGTTTTCCGGTTCCGGTTCTAAACCGGTTCTAAACCAGTTCTAAAATCGGTTAACCGGTTTTAGATTATTAATTTTCTGCAAATTAACAACCATTGTTTTGTATCAAAAAATAAAGAAATAACATTAAATTTCAAGTAAATACAACTACTGAACTTTTACAAGTTACAATAATTCAAATAGTTTCTTAAAAACTTAAGAGACAAGATTACCAAAATAGAAGCAAATCAAGCAATAGCAGTATCCATTATGCACTTATGCAGTGGCAGTGCAGCAAACCAACAGGCAACAGACAGCAGTAGCCAGCACTCAGTAGTAGACCAGCAGGCAGCAGTATGCAATTATGCATATTCTTGCAAAAAAAGAGCTTAGACTAGCAGTACAGCACTCAGTAGTAGACCAGCAGTACATCACTCAGTAGTAGACCAGTAGGCAGCAGTATGCAATTATGCATATTCTTGCAAAAAAAGAGCTTAGACTACTACTGCTAGTCTGCTAGTCTGCTACTAGCACTATAAAGGCATAAATTAAGGTATAATAATGTCAACAGTTTCTGGCTTAGAGTTACCAAGAAGATAATCTCTCTGTTCGGATGGGATAGGCTATGCAACGCAGCTGCTACAACAGACCAGCAGCCAGGCACCACCGCACCAGGCAGCAGTAGTAGACCAGCAGGCAGCAGTAGTAGACCAGCAGTATGCACTTATGCAGTACAGCAGACCAGCAGCCAGCAGGCAGCAGTAATAGACCAGAACTAGCAATATGTACTTATGCAGTGCAGCAGACCAGCAGGCAGCAGTAGTAGACCAGCACTAACAATATGCCAATATGCACTTATGCAGGGCAGCAGACCAACATGCAGCAGGCAGTAGTGCAACAGACCAGCAGGCAGCAGACAATAGGCATCATGTTCAGTAGTGCAGCAAACCAGCAGGCAGCAGGCAGCCAGGCACTAGGCACTAGGCAGCAAGCACCATGTCCAGTAGTGCAGCAAACCAGCAGGCAGCCAGGCACTAGGCACTAGGCAGCAAGCACCATGTCCAGTAGTGCAGCAGACCAGCAGCCAGCAGCCAGCAAGCACAATTCCAATGTTTTACCTGAAAAAAACAACAGTTTGAGAATACTAGTCAGATCCCTATTTGTTAGCAGATTCATAGGAATGCAGATAAATTTTTTTTAGATAGTTTCAGTCTTTCAGATCTGTTTCTGAAGTTGAGACAGTATCAGAGGCCCAGAGGGATTATGCAGTGTACTAGTATAGCAGACTAGCAGAAGTAGATCATTCTTCCCATGACTTGAGATATCTTCACTTTGTCCTCTTTTCTTCCTTGCATTTGCTCTTTCAATTGGCTTAGCAGTTAGCAGAATAGCAGTTAGCATTCAATATGTGTAAGTTTGACAATAATTTTGTAATCAAAATCAACAGTTAGAGAATAGAGATTAGAGGACAGATAAACAAACCAGATAATTTTGCTGGCACTGGCAGATTCATAGGAAATGACATTAAGAAAGAAAAATAATCATCAACTGAGATTATTGTTTCTATTTTGCTCGTCATTTCTGCAATTATTAAGATAACACATGTGAAATATATAGCATAAATATTAAAATTAATAATTAATTTCTACAGAAATAATACAATGAATGAGTAATTTTTACCTGCGGATATTTTTTCAATTTCCTCAAGTGACTCCTCAATATTAATAGGAGAAGTAGAAGAACGCAACCAATCTTGTGTACAAATAAGAGCTTCCACCATTTTTGCAGATAGAGAACTTCAAAATTGATCAAGAACTCGACCTCCTGTACTAAAAGCTGACTCCGAAGCAACGATAGATATGGGCATAGCAAGCATATCTTTAGCCATCATGGAAAGAACTGGATACCTACCATTGTTTGCTTTCCACCACAAAAGAATATCAAAATCTTTTGCCTCATCTTCACGTTCCTCCTCCAAATACTTATTTAATTTTGTTTTGCAAGTGGAAGTCTTCTGTTTTGCTTTTGCTTTTCTCAATTCATCTTGAACCAGCTGAAGTACATCAAGATTACTTGTTCCAGTAGCATTTATTTCTTTTATTTGTTCAACTCCTGCAACACTATGGGAAGAAGAAGATGACTTTTCTATAGATAAATATTCTTGAAAAAGTCTATCCAAAACATTCTTCACTTTACCCTTCAACTCACTGACTTTTTCATTCTCATAACTTTCCTCAATCATCCAATCTACACTCTCCAACTTTAGCCTAGGATCAAGCACAGAAGCAATAAATAACATAATATTAAGCTTTTCAATATTTGCCCAATATTTATCATATTTGGTCTTCATCTTAAAAGTCATAGTACTTAAGCAGAAGTCATCTGATTCAGAAAACTTCCTGATCATCATGCCAATTCCATACACGCTTTTCATATATATATTTCCTGTAACATAAGAAGAACCAGATATGTTTAAGGTAATATCATAAAATACTTGCAAAAAATGTAATAAAGCTCGAGCAACATCCCAATCTGCATGTGTTGGTAAGCCCTGTGACTTTCCCTTCATTAGCTCCTCTGCATATTTGGAATCTTGGATCTCCAATAATTCAAAAGCTTTTTGAAATTTCAAAGCAACATCAAGCATTAGATATGTAGAATTCCATCTGGTTTCAACATCAAGACAAACCAGACTTTTGCATTCTATTTTTTCTTGCTCCACACAAAGCTTGAACCTCTGTGCTCTTGCTGGTGATGATCTCACATATTCAACTGCAGCCCGAATTCTAACAATAGAGTCATTTGAATCTTTAAGTCCTTCTTTAACAATTAAACTCAGGAGATGTGCACAACATCTGACATGCAAATACTCACCATTAAGTACATGACCTTTCCAGCTATCAAGCCTCTTCCTCAGGTACTGAACTCCAACATCATTAGAAGATGCATTATCTACAATAACTGTGAAGACTTTATCTATGCCCCAATCAAGCAAGCACAATTCCAATGTTTTACCAATTACCATACCAGCATGACTTGAAACAGAACAAAAATTTTAAATTTTTTTTTTAAGCTTCTAATCATCATCAATATAGTGAGCAGTCCCACTCATGTAGCCTAAGTTTTGGCATGATGTCCAACAATTAGTTGTGATACTCACTCTTTGTTTTAACTTGCTAAAAAAATATTTTAATTTTTTCTTTTCCTCAAGAAATATTTTGAAACAATCTCTAGCAACAGTAAAACGTGAAGGAACATCAAATTTAGGTTGCAATGTAGAGGTATAGAACTTAAACCCTTCACCTTCAACATGTTTGAAAGACAGTTCATCAAGAATCAAATATTTGGCTAATGCAATTCTACATGCTTCTTGATTAAAATTCCATGTAACAAGTGTGCGAGTTTGAGTGCTAGTGTCACTGTCATCACTAACTGATTGAAAGGCTAAAGTTTTTTATTTTTTCACCACCATGTTTGAAGGATAATCTCTGCATCTACTTAAGTGATTACTTAAACCACTTGTTCCATAATTAGAAGGGCATGAAATGAGACTTCCACAATAATTACATTGGGCTTTATCCTTATCACCATCTTCACTGGAATTTACTTTAGAAAAATGGTCCCACACCCATGAACTATTTTTTCTCCTTTTCCAAGCTTTCTGATTTGTTTTATTTATCTCTGAAGTTACATCTTGAGCTTCACTAGCCTTCTCAGTGTTCTCACCAGTATTTTGATTTTGACATAAATATTTTATATCTGAAGCATTCCTACTTGTATTTTCATTAGTGATTTCTCTGCAGGAATCCATCTAAAATAGAAGAAAGAAGATATATGACCAACAGACCAAGCAATCAAGCATGCAAGACTTTGCAAGTAATATTGTCCCTAGTAGAACTTCAGGAAAGACAATTACGGTATTACCTAATTCACAGAACTGGGCCAATTGGCACGATAAGCCACGCCGCAGTAGGAAAATCCCCGAACTAGTTGAAATTCAGCTCGCAATCCCAAAATTTCTGAGAAAACTCTGAAAAAATAGATCACAACATCAGTAAAAATTAGAAATCATAGAAGAGCTGGTACTTGAGAGAGAGGGCATACTAGAGGTCCAGAGTAGATCGCTGCTCTGGCGATTGGCGATGTCGCTGCTCTGGCGATGGACGAAGGACAAATTAGAGCAAGTGGCGACGAGATCGGAGATGCAGGGACCTAGGGTTAGGGTTTTGAACTCCCGACCTTTAATAATGAGAAGAGAAAACAGAGCAAAAGGCGCGGCGGGCAGTGACCGGTGAGATCGGAGATGCAGAGACCTAGATCTAGGGTTTGAGCCTTTGACAATGAGAAATCAGAGCACGAGATGGCCAGATCAGAGATACAGGGACGTAAATCTAGGGTTTGAGACTTTGAGATTGAGAAATCAGAGAAAGAGGCGACGAGATCATAGACGCACAGACTTAGGGTTAGGGTTTTGAACTCTTACCTTTGAGAATGAGAAGAGAAAACGGAGAAAAAGGCGCAGCAGGTGGCGACCGGCGAGATCAGAGATGCAGGGACCCAGATCTAGGGTTTGAGACTCTGAGAATAAGAAATTGGAGCAAGTGATGGCCTGGCAATGACCGGTGAGGGCGAGGGCGAGGGCGAGGCGGCGTTGCTACGAGTGCGGGGCCCAGGGCGAGAGCGTGGCGGCGTCGCTGCGAGTGCGGAGTCGAGGGTGAGAGCGTGGCGGCGTCGCTGCGAGTGCAGGGTCGAGGGCGAGAGCGAGGCGACGTCGCTGCGAGTGCGGGGTCGAGGGCGAGAGCGAGGCGGCGGCGCTGCGAGTGCGGAGTCGAGGGCGAGAGCGAGGCAGCGTCGACGCGTCGCTGTGAGTGCGGGACTGCGAGGTCGAGGGCAAGTGCGCTCAGTGCGGGACTGCGGGGTTAGGGTTAGGGTTTCGGATATAGTTATATATATAGATAGAAAACCGGTACGGTTCCGGTTAACCGGTTTTTCAGAGAACGAATAATCGGAACCGGAATCGGAAAACCGGTTCTGTGAAATTTTAGAACCGGAACCGTACCGATTTGCACTGATAACCGATTTTCCGGTTTTTTTGCTCACCCTTGCCATCGAAACGATTAAAACATAAAGTATCGTTAAAATCTTGTTTTCAACAACATACTAATCCAAAACAAATGACTTTTTGAAGTACTTTTCTTTAAAAAAAAACCCTCTCATAAGATATAATTAAAATTTTCAAAATTTTGAACGTTTTTGGTATCCCACCGCTTCGTCTTTTTGCCCTAACAAGCTCGTACAATGAGCGAAGCAACGTGCTTTTGTGGGGTATCAAGATATGCCCAACGTCAACAACTCCGATCACGAAGAGCCTTTTCGTGACCCACAAGACTTGTCCTCCGCCTGCATCATTGGGCCGTCCAAAGCGTACTCATCATCGTGGCTCGTCCTGCGTATTTGCAAGACTTAATCTCCACTAATGATCCACTAATTTGCTCTTAAATCTCCACTTCTATCGTAATCTTATGCTAATGATGGGAACACCGCGGCGGACCTTTTAAGCAAGAAATGAATTTATTTAGGAAGGAACATGCAAACAGCAAGATTCGGAAAGATAGTGGCTGCAATTAATGCATGTTGTTAAGTTCTTAATTAGAAATTTCCTACTAAAATCATAATATGTTTTGGCATTAGTTTCGATATTCTGAAAAATCTATATGTTTAGGTTATTTCGATCATTTCAACTAAAATCATTTTTATTTTAGTTTCAATTAAATTATTTTTAAATTTTTTTAACTATTCTTTGAATTTAAATTTAAATTATTAAAAAATATAGAAAAAAAGCGAAAATAATTTATATACATATTTTTTAAAAAAATATTTACTAAATACAAAATTTTTTAATTAAAAAAATATTTTAAATATAAAAAAATAAAATTTGTAATAAGAGAAATTTGAATCCTTATTTCTTTTGGAAGAAATTTAAATTTTTAATCACTTGAGCTAAGTAAAAATTTTAATATAAAAAATATATATTATATTTAAATGTGAACAATATTAAAATTGGAACTAAAAAATTCGAAACGGATTCGGCATTGGGTTTCGACCGATATCTAAAACCGTGCTTTTGACAACTAATTAGTTGTTTTTTTATCCACCCAAAGAAGAAGGATTTGAGGGGCCAATAATCAAATAAGGCAATGAAAAATATGCAAAAAAACCCCTTAATAGTTTTCAAAATGTGTAAATTAAGAAAACATCACGGCCTTTAATGCAAAGAGAACCCAACAGTCCAAGAGTAAAAAGACGGAGGAGTGATGGATGCTGAGCGGGAGAGGGCAAAAGGCAGAGACTTTTCTTTTTCTTCCACCCTGTTGATCTCTTTTTTTTTTTTTTTTTTTTTGCCAAAATCTTTTCTTTAACATATATAACTCCAACTACAAACACTTTTTCCCATTTGGCGATCGATCCAACTCCAAATAATCAAATAACTCCTCCTCCGAGGCTACATCTCCAACTTGTGGCTCCCAATCCCCCTGCTCCTCCTCTGTCTCGGCCCCACCCCTCAGACTTTTTAAGCATTTTCTCTTCTTGCCTTCGAACAAAAAGAAGAAGAAGAAGAAGAAGAGAGCTTCCATGGAGAACAGAGACCCCGCTCTCAAGCTCTTCGGGAAGACGATCACGGTGCCACCGGTGGCCTTCAAGGGAGAAGAAGAGAAGGTATTGACTCAATTACTTGGAGAGTTTATGTGCGTGTGTTTGTGTGTGTGATGTTTCGATGATAAAGTTCGGATTTTTTATGATTTTCCATGTCAAGTTTGTTCCTTTTTTTTTTTTTCTTTTTTTTGTTCTTATTTTGAGGATGAATGTAAAAAAGGAAGTTTCTTTAGATGGTGTTCTCCAAGGAATGAGAACAAGTTCGTTCTTGAAGAAAATGGCGGGGTATTTTTGCAGATATATTTTTCTGAGTTTTTTATTGATTGCCCGTGCTTATTGACACTAAAGATGATTTCAGATTCTGTTTTAGATTTTCCTTTTTAAAAATTTTGGATTTTTTTTTTCTTCAAGGGAAAAAAAAGCAAGAAAAAGGTTATCGAGTTCTTTAATTAGAACCATATCTTCCTCTAAAATACAATTAGTTGTTTTTCATGTTTCTTTTTGCTAGTAAGATTGCAATTAAGCTTCCCCCTCGTCAGAATTAAGTGTTTGTTATCTTTGAAATTTACAGGATCACAAGTATTCAATCTCCGAATCCGAAAACAAACGAAATGAATCTCCAAAAACAGAATCAATTACAACTTCAGAATCCAAAGAAGAAAAAGAAGAACACACGACCAGCAAGCAACAGGACAAGCCTCTGAAGAAGCCAGACAAGATCCTGCCGTGCCCGCGCTGCGACAGCATGGATACCAAGTTCTGCTACTTCAACAACTACAACGTTAACCAGCCCCGCCACTTCTGCAAGCACTGCGAGCGCTACTGGACCGCCGGCGGCTCCATGCGCAACGTCCCTGTGGGCGCTGGCCGCCGCAAGAACAAGTCCTCCTTCCTTTCCCGCCGTCTCAATACCAATGGCGGTGGCGCAACGCTCGATTTCAGCTCCTCAAAAGTGTTTGCAGAACATCAGAACGGCGACGAGCAATCCACCGGGTCGACGGTGACTGGGTCGAACTCAGCTGAAGAAGGAGAGCAACAAACTAGAAACTATGGGCAAAACTTTCCTTCTCAGCTGCCCTGCTTCATTGGAACTCCATGGCCACATCCGTTATCCTTGTACGCGCCGGCCGGTTACAAGGGATGGAGCATTCCCTGTCTACCGCGGCTGCCCCCATCCGAAACGGTACACCTAGGCAAGCATTCTAGAGACGACAAGAGCCAGGAAAGAGATGTTTGGATGCCAAAAAGGTTGAGAATTGACGACCCCGAAGAAGCCGCGAAAAGCTCTATATGGGCTTCCATGGGATTCAAGAGCTCCAAAGCATTCGAGCCGAAGACTGTTGTGAAGACGAGCACCACCATGCAGGTGTCGGAAGTCCTACGGGCTAATCCGGCAGCTTTTTCCCGGTCTCTGAAATTCCATGAGAGCTTGTAGATTGGAAGAAGAAGAAGGAGAAGCGTTTTGGAGGTCTTAGTCTTCATGTATTTATTGTTGCTAGTATTGGTTTCTAACTTGGTTTGATTTGGTTTTGATTAGTGGTACATTTGTACGCAGACTGATCGCAGAGAAGATGAGAGCTCTGCAGGTATAGTTAAATAATTCTGTGAAGTTAGAATGCAGAGAATGTTTTGGAGTTTCAGCTGTTCTCATGGCACCTTTTCGAGAGTTCAATTGCTGTGAGTACTGGAACTGCAGTTAACGCTGCAAATAAGGAATGCAGGAACGAGTGGAAACGATGGGGACTGGACGAACAAGAGGGGAAGCGAAGTGGAGATGAGCATCTGATTTCTGCCACGAAGGACCGAACCATATTTGAGAAGTAGTAGTTCAAACTAGAAACTTTTCTAGCACTTGATTAACCCATAATTACGCTTAGATCAAAATTTATCATGTTAATCATGATATAATTGAGTCTGAGTCGAAGTCTCTGGCCTAATAGGATGGCCCATAATTAAAGAATAGTTTGCCTTATATACCATATTTACAGGAGTCTATGTTCTAAAATCTATAAAGAAGAACTGATTTGGTATCTTAACCTTGAAGCATGACTTTGAAAGGATTACTCAGAATCATCGAACATGTTCTCCCGGAGATCGATTATGGAGAATATCAGCAATCGAATCGACAAGTAAGCTCTTTTTCAGGATGATACAATGACTGGTGATTTTTTTTTTTTTTTTTCATTTCATTTTAGAAAGAGCAAATTGCATATGCCTCCTTAGAAATTGTGTAAATTGTACATCATTCCTGCAAACAAAAGTAAAAAAATTGCCCATATCCCCCTTATCCTTTGCTTTGATCTCTAATCCTTTACGCCCAAGTTGATAATATATGAAGGTCTGAGCTAGCCCTGATTTTATTTTTTTTCAAAAAATTTAATATCAATTATTTTACACGATTATTAAATTAAATTATCATAAAAAAATTAATAAATTTCGAGTTTCAAATTATTATTAACTAATTTTGATAAAAAAAATATTAATTTAAAAATATAGTTTACCGGTCTTAGTCTTGACATTAATTTTGACTTGTTACCAAAGATGCCCTTACGTCTAGTAATATGTTAATGCTAAGGCTAAGAATAAAATTAGTGAATAATTTTTTTAAATTAACATTTTTTTAAAATATTAACCCTATAATAATTTGAATTTTGGAAAACTAATTAATTTTTTATAATAATTTAAATTTAATGGTAGTATAAAATAATTAATATTAATCTTTTAAAAAATATTTAATCAAAGTTAGTCTTGACACGGACTTATTACCAAAGGATGTTTTATTAATTTTTAAAATTTTTAACAATTAACCATATGTCTTATTGTACATTTAAGTCAAATCAACTACTTTATTACTATTGGTAAAAAATTACTCATATTATATTCTAAATTTATAAAAAATTATCTCAATTAAAATATTTTAAAAATATTTTATTTAAATTAAAAATAAAAGATTACACTATTTTTATTTAGATTTATTTTGAATAATTAGAACATAATTATCAAATAACTAATTTGATAAAACTAAATTTTTAATTTTTAATTTCATAAAATCTAATAACCAATTTTTTATACAAAATAAAATAAAATAAAATTTTATATTAATTAATAATTGTCCAAATTAAATTAAATAAGATTAATTTAGTCTTTTTATACTTATTTTAATTAATAAAATCGAATTAAAATATTTTAAAACATTTTAATTAAAGTGTTTTTTTAATTTATAACATAATGTGAGTGATTTTTTTATTAATAATAATAAAAATAAATAATTTTTTTATAAATTCGTAACAAAATACACGATTTTTTACTTAAAAGCTCTAGCTTTTAACTTAGAATTGTGAAAAGGCCAAAATGCCCCAATCACCAAGCCGGCCACCCGCGCCACCCAATCCACCACCACGACCAGCAATACCTCCGCCCATTCCAACACAAATTCCTCCACCAGCACCACCACCAATTGCACTACCAGCGCCTCCGCCAATGCCACCGCCAGCACCGCCGCAAATTCCGCCACCACCAGCAGCTCGAATGCCGCTTTCAACACCACCGCGAATTCCACCACCAGTTCCACCTCCAATTCCTCCTCCAACTCCTGCACCACCACCAAATTCACCACCAAAATACTGCCCTCAAAATACCGCTCCGCCTTCAATGCCACCACCAATTCCTAATTTCTACCCCGCCACGAATTCCACCATCACCACGGGAGGGGGGGGTGGGATTTGGGAAAGGCGAATCTCATCAGGGTTTCGAGGGAGGTGCTCGGGTCGAGAAAGGAGGGGCCTGTGGACTGTGAGGAAGAGGAGAGGGGCGAAAAAGGGACAATTGGGGGAGGAGAGAAGGCTAGAGTGGAAAATTTGCTACGTCGGTGTCGAGATCGGAGGAAGAGAGGGACAACACGGTGGAGGATGACGGGATCGGGTCCGCGTCAATCACTGGAGATGGAGGAGGAGGAGGGAGAGTATGTGTCCTAAGCTCTTTAATTTAAGGATTTTTTACCTACAATTTTTTTAAAATATATTTAACTTATTAATTTTTTTTGTGATTTTAATATTTATCAATTTTTTCTGTTTTTCGAAATTAATCATCTACAATTTTTTATTGTTATTTAATTAAATTTTTCATCAAAAATTTTACTTGTACTCTTTATAATTTTATAATTTAATCCCTTAAAATTTATTATTTATTTTTTATGTTATTTTTTTATTTTTTTCTTTTCTTATTTTCTTTCTCGGAGCAAGGCTGCATTAGGTATTAGTTGGCACGGTGTGGACGATGCGGTCGGTGCGAGCATGGAGGCGAGCGCAAGTCCTCATTGGCCTTGCACTCGCATCCGCGCCCATACCTTTGCTCCTTTGATTGTGTCGCCCCGTGTCGCGTTAGCTGTGCTACCTCTTCCCCTAGGAAAAAAGAAAGAAGGAAAAAAAAATAAAAATAATTTTGTGAGAAATTAACTTATAAAATTGCAAATGATATAAGAGAAATTTTGATCAAAATTTTAATTAAATAACAATAAGGGAGTTGTAATTAATTAATTTTTAAAAAAAGATATAGTTAGATACGGAAATTACAAGGGTATTTTGATAAATTGAATATATCTTAGAGAATTATAGATAAAAAATCCTTAATTTAATAAAATCATCCATTTAATAAGAGGCATTTTGATTTTTCTATATGTCCTTTAATATCATCAAAAGAAATATTCGTCTATTTGAGGTAAATTTAAATTGGAGAAATTGTTTACAATTTAATCTTTAACTAAAAAGATTTTATGTATTTTTTAATTTTCAAAAAAGTAAATGTAATTTGGATAGTTTCCAAAAGGTTATATGTAATTTATATTTTTAGAAAGTGATTTTGCGAAGGTTAAAACTCACAGTAAAAAAAGTACGGTGGTAATTACCCGTATTTGTTTGCGACGACCAAATTCATAAGGGAAAAGTTTTTGAAATTTGAATAATTGGGCCAGGGTCATGTCTCGGGCTTCATTTATTCCTGGGCTCAAATCGCATACTTGGGCCACAGTTAGGCCAACCATTATCAACCAAAACCAAAACCGGCTTCGATTTTGGTCTAGACGCCAACCTAGGTACCCACACCCGCCCAATCCATGGTTTAAAGGCCGTTGCGCATTTGTTTGTTTTATCGGATTTCAAAATTTTGAATTTTTAAAACTTAAAAATTATGAAATTCAGTATTTATCATGGTTTTAAGTATCAGTTTCGGTCTCGGTTTCGACATCCAGCGAAATCAATACGTTTCGGCCGTTTCAATTTCAGTTTCGGCCGTTTTGGTTTCGGCCGAAATATTTTTTTTAGTTATTAATTGTGTGTTGATCAGAGTTTGATTATATTTTGACTGGACTTTAACTTTAAATTAAAAATACGATAAAATTTTAAAATTTTTTCATAAAAAATTAAAAATTATGAAAGAATTTATAATTAATTTTACCATAATATTAAATATTATTTTAATTGATTAAAATTAATTTCGACAGTTAACCATTGTTTTTATATATTACTATATAAAAAAATATATGAGAAATAATATGAATATGATTAAAAAATTAAAAATTGGTATAAGCAAATTTAACTTATTATTAAAATATAATTGACATATGCATAATTTATTAATTATAATATAATACAACTAATCATCATCGTCTTCAGTTAAGTTTAAAACATCTAGATGTGGAATTATGAATTCAGTACCTGAACGATCCAGATGAACATTTATAGACATACGAGAATAACTAGCTCTACGCAATCTTATGACAGCGATTCACATGGGGGTAAGACCGACACAAATTTTTTTTGGCTTTACTTTCAGTAGAACGATCATGCACGTATGCACCTGAACAAAAAAATCAATGTGTTTCAATTAAAATTATTTTCATTTCAATTTCAACCAAATTATTTTTTTTATTAATTATATTTTGACTAAAATTTAACTTTATTTTAATTATTTTTTAACTTTAAAATAAAAAAATTATAATATGTTTAATTTTTTTAAAAAATAATGAATAGTTATGTGAATAATATTATGTACGTGAACAGTATCTGATAGAAACCGGTAATGAAGTCGGAACCAGATTGGCGACAGCGCTGACCTCGGTGCAAGGTTGACCTCAGTTTGTGGGAGTAAAGGTCAGGTCGATGATGGCGCGAAATAGGTAAGGGAGCGGAGGCAGGCTAGCGTGCACGAGACCCTCAGGCTCGAACACAAAGCCAGCGCGAGCTTCCCCCCCCCGCGCGCTCACCTGCGCGCGCTCGCCCGACGAGCTCTCGCCGACACGCGCGCTCACCTGCGGGCACTCCCGCCCTTGTGCACTCGCTCGGTGAACTCCCGCCCGCGCTCGAGCTCTCTACTCGTTGGTAAAGATGAATAGTAAATCCTAAACTGAAACTAAAATTAGGGTTTCGGCTCGGTTTCGGCCAAAACTTAAAATCTTGGTATTTATTATATAGAATTTTAAATTTTTTAAAATTTTAAAATTTAGTAATTGTATGATTTATTGATTTTTAAATTTAGTTAGATTTTTAAAATATGAAATTTAGAATTCAACTTGTGAAATCATATACTAAATTTTATAGTCAAATAAAATACAAAATTTATAAATTCGATAAAATAAATAAAAATTTTTAAATCCTAAATTTATATGTTTTATGAACATAAATATACTATTAAAATTTTTTAATTCAGAATTTTAAAATTTTAAAATATTAAAATTATTAAAACTTTAAAATTTTACGAACATAAAAGTACTGATTCTTCAGACCATCTGAAAGCGTCCATGAAAAAAAAATCAATAGACCATTGAACTACACACCAACATTATTATTCTATCTATTAATTTTTTATGTAATATATTACGAGTTTAAAATTCTAAAAAAAATTCATCCATTACAGATTGTATATTTAGTTTGATGCGAGTGATATGAGTCCTAATTAAATATCTTTGGTTGTCCTGGGCGACCGCGGATAGACCGGAAATGACCGGTCCAGGCCCTGTTGCGCTTGAACCGAAATCAAAACCGAATTCATTCCCGTCCACCACTTACCTCTCACGCACCGCCGTTAATAAACCATCAAACCACCAACAAAAACACACACAGAAAACGCAAAGGGCTCCGCATTCAATTCCCCGTCGCTATCCCCGCCAAGCTCCGATCTCGATCGCCGGAGAAACCCGCCGGACTCATGGCCTGCCCTCGCCTCCTCGCCGTTCTCCTTGTCTCCGCCCTCCTCTTCCTCTCCTTCTCCGCCCAAGGTCCCCCCTTTCCCCAAGTCCCCCACTTCTTCTCCCCCATTACACTTCAATTTTGTTTCTTTTTCGCAGTTCACGGCAGGTTGGTTCACACCATGAAGCATTTCCAGAAGGGCATTCTTCCCGAGCCGCTCTCCGAGGTACGATTTCTGCATCAAATCGAAGCTTGTTTGTGTGCGAATTGGGTTGATTTGGGGCTAATTTTAGGGGGAAATTTTAGATAAATTTGATGGACTACAAGGATCCGGGCGCAAATACGAACCCCAAGGACGGCGCTTTCTTCGATTTCCCGAATTCGGGTGACCCCAACGCCCGCCATTGATTAGATGAGACGAGACGAGATGGGCTTCTTCGGAGCTTCAATAAAGAAGAGAGTGCTGTTTTTGGCAGAGTTTTATGTGATATGATTTATTATAATTTGGTGGAATTGTGTTCCGTAAATGGAAGAATTAGGGTAAGCAAAATCAATTTATTATACTGATTTTGTATGTTTTAGAATCAAAACTTAAAAAATTTAGAACCGGATGGTACCGATTTTTGGATTTTAAATACACTGATATACAAATTATTTAAAAATTTTATTTTATTCATTATAATCTTATAAAAAATATAATTTTAAATATATTAATATACATAAAATATAAAAAATTATATTTTAAAATTTTATATTATATATATATATAATCGGTATTGTATTGATTATCGATTTTTATAAAATATAAAATCGAAATTAAAAATGAAATTTCAGTTTTATTAAAATTAAAAATCGAAACTATATGGGTTTATTTTAAGAATCAAGCAAGACTCCCTGCAGTGAACATCCCTCCTGAGATAGTTTGCGATTCGTGCCATCATGTGTTCTGTGTACGTTCGTTTCGGTGAAAATCAGCTCGCCAATAGCAGTGTGACGCGTGGGCTGTCGGGCTAATACAATGAAGAGTTGGTTTGCCATATGAAACTGGAGAACTTGAATTCCGTGGGACTACGGAGTTTCTCAAATTATGTAGAAAGTAAGATCCCGAGAAAAAATAATTAAAAAATTTTAATCACGATTTATTAAATTTTAAAAAATTGATGTCGACTAATATTATTAATTATTAATTCAATATGAGATTAATTTGTCACGTCGGACCATTCATATTATGTCCATTTCAAATTTCAACAAACAAAAAGTTAGGAAAATATTTTAGAAAAAAATTCATGAGGGAACGAGTTCCACAAGAAATGGAACCCAAAGCACCATCGTAGAACCAACTCCAACCTTTCCAAGTTTCCACTCTACAACGACCTTCAAACTTCTCCTACTTTTCCTGCCTTTGGATCCCTCACCTCCCATGCACCTTCCCTTTTCCTTTGACTTCTCTGTTGTTCCCTTTCCTACCTCTATATCTACACCATGCATCTCCTTCTTCCTCATCGGTCATCACCAATCCAACATCTCCCTTCTTCTCTTCTCCTCCCCAAAAAATATCAAGAAACAATGGAGAAATCATCGACAAAAACAATCTACCACTCCCTCTCTTTGGCAGAACACATAGCTCTCCTCTTCCTCTACATGGTTCTTGACTCCCTCTTCGAGCTCCAAAAGCTCTCCTTAAGATGCATCTCCTTCATCAGCTCATGCTCCACGCTGTGCTCCGGTTCTTCAATTGTACATGGCTCGCAAAGATATGGGCAGGAAGACCTGAAGCTCAGCAGAGAAGATTTGGAGATGGTCTTGGAGAAGTTGAGATTGGGTTGCAGAGAAGACGTTGAAGAGATGAAGAAGGAATATGTTGGATTCGGCGAGCTCTCGGGTATGTTTGAAGAGAAGGAACCTAACTTGGAGGAGGTGAGGGAGGCTTTTGGTGTGTTTGATGAGAACTGTGATGGATTCATAGATTCTATAGAGCTGCAGAGGGTTTTGTCGAAACTGGGGTTTGGAGAGGGATCGCATATCGGTGACTGTCGACGGATGATCGCCGTGCATGACGAGAACGGCGATGGGCGGATCGATTTTGATGAATTTGTCAAGTTTATGGAGACCTGCTTCTGTTGAGCACTTTTTGTTTCATTATTTTTTTCCTCATCCACTTTCTTCGTATGAAGGACGATGATGGTCATTTCGCAGAGCATGCAACTAAATTTGTTCTTTAGTATCTCCTTAATATTTTGGAGAAGAACAGGCTAACATCTTAATTTTAATAGAAAATGAAGGGTGAAATCTAATTAATCAGACAAACAAGATCATAATAATACAGAAGAATGGTGAAGATAAAAAAACATACTATTCAGCTTCCCTCCTTAAAAAGAATTTTAATCGCATGTATATATCTATGTGCGTTGTTTTAAGATTGTTAATGCAAGGTACATATCCAAAATCATGAAATTTAAAGCTAGAGTTTGTGCGGACTAGAAGGTAACTGATAGAACAGAACTGAGGATGCTCTGCTTTCTTTCCAGGAAGCACTTTCAACTTTTAAGGCGATTATCGTATTCCAAAGTATTGGAAACTTGAGGCACCAGTACATGTTCCATTCCACAATTCTCAGACTAACATATTCAACTCTGTGATCACTTTCATCTCTCTAAAAGAAAATACAAAGTTTACTCTCTCTTATTTATTTCTAGGTATCCTTCTTGACATCAAGTGGTTCCTACTCCAAGAAAATCTATGAAAGGTATTGGCATGGAGGCTTCAAAATGGTTGTACTCCCTATTCTCTTCGCACAAAGTTGGGTTGGAAGCCGAAGCTTGGGCTGCTGGTGCTATAGATTCTGAGTGTTGACATCTTGATTCTTGCATTGCAAACATGAATGGATGATGAGGACAAAAACCCATCAAGGGCTCATCCTTTGCCTCATCACAAGTCCTGCTCTTGCTACACAGGTTTGTGTTCTCTAGGACACTAGCATTTGAAACTGAGAGTAAATTGTAAGCAGTTATTGGATACAACACTGCTTGTCATTTACTAATAGGAATGAGATGGTGAAGTAGCATACCAGATAGGAAACCAGAGGAGACTATCTTTGTCCGTGCAGCTTGGGTCAGATTCCTTCTCCTCCTCCTATGGCTCCTGGCCATAATCACATGCCAGTGGTTCTTGATAGCATTGCCAGTTCTCCCAGGGAAGAGCCTAGCAATCATAGCCCATCTGTTTCCAAATAGCTCATGAGCAGCAATGAGCCGCTCCTCCTCCTTCTCAGTGAATGCCTTCCTGTTGATCCTGGGATCAAGCTGGTTGTACCATCTCAGCCTGCAGCTCTTCCCTTCAACACAACACAACTTCTCATATTCAAAAAGCGGATGAAAAATCGGAAGCTTCTTATCTCTTACTTTCTTCACCTGATCTGCCTCCAAGCTTCTCAGCAATGAGTTTCCAGTTCTGTGGGCCATAGGGAGCCACAAGCTCTCTGAGCTTGGAGTCCTCTTCTGGTTTCCAGTGGGTTCTGGGAGAAAGCTTGGCAATCTCCCCCTCTCGGCCATGTTCGCCATTGTTGATGTTGTTCTTGCGGTTCTCTGCAAAGCAATTTCTGGTTTTGGAGTGGAAGCTATTAAGAGAGGTTGGGTTGATGGAAAGAGAGCTCATCTCTGATGAGAGTTCTTTGGAGAATTAGTTGTAGCTCTTGAACATGAAGAGGTGTCTCCTGCAATGCTGTATGGCTATTTAGAGAGCTTAGAGAGAATAAGCCTCAGGAAAAATTCACCCAGTCTTTCTATCACTAGCTTAAAACTCTACTACACACATGTGGATGTCTCTACTGGCACAATTTAAAATTAGTCTACATTACACTTTTGTTATATGCTTCTCAAAACACAGGAGAAAATAATTTTTTTTTCAAAAATGTTTGTACCAAGGTTTAAAATATCCGTCGAAATAGGGCCGTTTCGGCCGGTGTTGTAACAACTCAATCGAAAAAGTTTTGGTTTTAGGGTTTCGAGTGTTAGGATTTTGTTGGTAGCCAGCGAGCAGGCAGCGTGAGGGCAACGCGTGGGGAGCGGGTGTGGGGCGAGCACGACGCGCAAGGAGCACAGCGCGCCCGCGGCATCTCCAGGAAGTCAGGCTCAACTGGGGTGTGCTCTTTGGTTTCGACAGCGAGCGCAACGCGCCCGGAGATCGCCATCGATGGTGAGTGCAAGATTTCTCTTCTTGTTTATTTTTTTTTTAGCAGTGGAGTGTGTACATTGATGTTGCAACTCTATTGATGTCAGCAACCACCTCCTTGCCGGCGAGACAACTCAGAGAACAGTTGCCGGTGATCAGCTCGTTTCACGGATGTCACAGTTGTAGGGTTTATTATTTATTACTATTGGGTTGTTTTATTTGATTGATCATGGACACGATGACTGTAGTTTGCTACTATTAATTTATTTTATTTTGTGGATCATGGGCCTGATCTCTGTGGATTGGTGTAAGTGAATGTGCTGATTGATTGATTATTTATTTGTTAGTAGTAAAATTGATTTAATAAAAAATTAAATTTGCTTATGTTAATTTTTAACTTTTAATCATACTCATATTACTTTTTGTATATTTTTTTAATACACTAATATATATTAAAAATAAACTATATCAGTGATTAACTATCAAAATTAATTTTAATTAATTAAAATAATATTTAATATTATGGTAAAATTAAACATAAATTCATTCTAATTTTTAAAGTTTTTTCGAATTTTTTTCAATATTTTATCGTATTTTTAATTTAAAGTCAAAGTACAGTTAAAATATATTCAAACTTTAATCAACACACAATTAATAACTAAAAAAAATCTTTTGGTTGAAACCAAAATGGCCGAAACTAAAACCGAAATGACCATAACGGCCGAACGTATCTATTTCACTGAGTACTGAAACCGAAACCAAAACCGAAATTTAAAACCTTAGTTTGTACATCGCCTCTCCAGTGTTGCTTACTTGAGCATCCAAGTGAGGGTGATAGGCTCCATTTTTGTCTTCTTATTTGTAGACAATTTTTTGTGTTTCCTCTGCGTATCCTTCCATCACACTGACTAAAAACAATCAATTCAAGTAATGTCTAATTAAGTTAATAATTAAATTACCTCCCTACCAAGGGTGGGTTGGTCACCACTAAATGGTGTAAACATACTCCCTTCACTGCACCTTGGAGATGGGTTCTGGGTTTCAGCTAACCACTTGAAGTAGACCCAACAGGGACTAGAAGATGAAGCCACATTGCTACGTCCTCTGTATCTGTCCTTTTTGTGCGTTCCTATATTTCTGCAGTCACCCATGGAACCATGTCCATTTCACTCAGAACAACCTATCAAAGCAGTTTTTCCCCCAAGAAGAGCTACATGTATTAATAAACAGTTGAAGAGACAGAAAAGAAACTTTGCTTATACCCCAAATACAATAATAAATCAAACATGGTAACACAATGGGCAAGACATGACTCTCTATTGCAACCTTAGTACTCATGGCTCTTAGTCAGAAAAATACTGAATTCTCAATCCTTAGCCTCCAAGAACATTAACATCTTAGACAAGAGATACAGTCTAGATGACTAACTCTTGGGCCCGTTTGGTTGGCGACTAAAAAATGAGATGATCTCGTTTTGAAATAAAATCTCTAGTTCAATTCTAGTTCAAATCGAGATTAACTAGTCCAGCCGAAAAAAATGAGATTCTCCCAAACCAAATGGTCCCTTAAGGCTACCCTTTAACAACAACAGAATTACTTTTGAAGCAATATACTTGTGTTGAGATTTTGCAGCAACTATGTATGAAAGAACTAGAGGGCAGGAAGTACAAATTAGTAACCCAGAGCTCAGGATTCCTTCTGTCCAATTACTTGTTCAAAACCCTAAAACAGATGAAGCTGAGACTGATTCAAAGAAGAGCAAGGTGGTGTGACTGGAAATATTCCTTGGAAAGAAACAAAGATGATGAATCTCATGCTCTTAGTATTTTTATGGAAGCCAACAAACATATGCAAACACAAATGCATCAGAGATGCCTTCTAAGTGGACCCCCTTCATTGCTTATTTATAGAAGAACCAAAGAAAACAAGATCGAAACAGCCCAACAACTCTTACAAAGCATGGAATGATGATGGTGACCGTGTATGCAGTGCAGAAGAATTCACCAACAACTACACGGAACACAAGGATTACAAGCATACAGTTTCAGTCACCATGAAGACCAATTCTCCTGTAACAATAAAAACAGAAAAGCAGAGAAGTTAGCCAAGACTATCAGGCCATGATGAATTGGACCACTGCAAATCAAGAGACAAAAAGAATGCTGCTTTTTATGGAACTTTGGGTGATAAAACTATCTTCAGAGCAAAACTAAACAAAAAAAAAAATGTTAAATCAAAGATAGCGAGCAAGCTGTGGGTAGCCAAATATGAGATAATAGGAAAGTATAGTCCAATTCAATCACCATTGGCATATCAATTCAAATTAAAGAACAACCATGATTTGACTGTAGGAAGTTCATCTGATTTTATCTTTTAAATTTACAGTCTCAAATGACATTGTTTGGTAGACAAAACATACAATGGCTGAAGAACTGGAATTTTAATGGACATCTATAGTTTGAGTGTGGGTATTACACAGATAAGCAGCTTTGTTCAACACAATAAAACAGAAGCCACTGAGAAAAAATTCCAACTTTAAACAAAGGACCATCGCGCTGATTTGCAGTAGAAAATGCTCTGCAAGATGCCATCTAGGTCACTTCAAGCCAAAAGCTTTTTATCATGATCTCTTCATTAGGATAAGAAAGCATCTGAATTAAAGCAATCTGAATGACATATGAAAAACACCAAAGTCAATTGACCAAATTCTGCACCAACATGCAGCTTGTGCAGATGGTTTAACCAGTCACATTTTTTGAGGGAAGGATGGTTTATGCAGCCACTGCACCCACAAAAATATATTTGTACATGGAATCTTTACATTTATTTAAATTTCAATTTTCTGTGGGGAAAACAAAACGAATGTACCTGCAAGTCAAAAGTGTACAAAGGACTGAAGATACCAGAACAAGAAGCAATGCTCCAAAATATGTGACCAAAGAAAGGAAAAATGAGACCCATTGCAAACATGTCGGCATTCTGTCAAGCATGTGTCAAAAATTATTTTGAATAAATGACCATATATATGAGATACCTGTCACTGTCATGGTCAGTGGTTTTGTCTCACTGCCTCTTGAATGTTGCACCAAAAAAAAACATGAAAATTCTGAGAAGCAAAGGAAGAGTAGTTTCAATGTGTCATCAATGCTGTAGATCAAGCAGCAGAGAGAGATAAGTGGAACCATGCTATTACATTTGAAGAGCATGGCAATAAAAAACTGGTATCTCCTCAACATTTCATACAAATAGTAAGAATTGCTGGGCAGTAGTCCAACTGACATTCTCATCATTACATCACTATAGAAAAATTTACACTCATATATATCAAAATTGCATCACTATAAAACAATCTACGTTGACTGTGAATAGTTAGTTTCAGGGAAACCCTCCACAGGGAACATGAAACAATATAATATTATGAGTAGTCAGCAAAGAGATTTCTCAAAAAAATATTCTAGCCACTTTCACATGATTCTAATTTTATTTGCAACTGGTGATGGTTAATGAGGTTTTCCTATTTTTATATACAAATTGCAGTCTCCTCCAATTGCTCAAAATTAGATGAACATGATTACCATGTCCGTAACTACTAAGAATGGCATGCATTTTGTAAGCAGATCAATGCCAATTAATCGTCTGTTATCAAGACCTTCCACATTGACTATCTTGTCAAAAAAAGATGTTCTCAGTTGCATCAGTATACCTTGGGTTCTTAATCAATCAATCCTATGTATATGAAAAGTTATAAGGATGTGGGCTTTATTTATCAATGCTTCTCATTTGAATAATTCCCCCATTCATGAGTTTCATCTCCACTGGAACTTATCCTTCTTCTTTTATTCTTTGTCAATAAGTTTTCCATGTGGTATCCATGGAAAAAATAAATCAATATTATGCTCCAAGTTCTATTCCTTGAAAAAATAATGTTACTTCCAAAATAAATACCTGCACCACTCATCCTCATAACTGAATTACAGGTCAGAATGGTTATTTTCAAGGAGTATTGCCATTTTTTCAATCAAAAAAATATTCTAAAGAAGAATCACTGAGGCCATTTACCAGTAACTCCAACAAGGATTGACTATCATGGTCATGATTCTATGCATGGTAACCATGTTGAAGACCCTCAATTCATATCACCATCCAGGATGCATCTCATGACGGAACTTCACATCTAGCAGCTCCATCTTCCACCAAAGCACCCATGATAGTGATTAAGTAATTCATTAAATCTCCCAAACTGGTGAAAAATCAAGGAAAATTATAAAATTAATATAAGAAATAAGATGATCATGCAAACAGTTTTGAAATTTTAGAATGTTTAAACCAAACAGAGATGTCAGAAAGTTGGTTATAATTCCTACAAAGCAGCACATAAGTAGAAACTTCTTGTTCTTTTCCACTAAATACCAACATCATCTGTCCTTCTCAAATGGGATAAAGTAGATTATCAACCAACCCTTTTTCCCTTTTTTCCCAGAATGTAGAAATCAGACTTATTAACTTGGATTATATACATTCCAAAGTTCATAAAATTAGATGTAACAGTAGGCATGTACAGAAAACTAGTTCAGAGTTGGGAAGGTCTCACATGAAAGTCCCAAGCTTCCAAAAGTTTGTTGGCACCCAAAATTCCTCTTAAAAAGAAATTCTTGCACCAGCTAGGACATGTGAAGTGATGGGAAAAATGATGTATTGTGAAACATGTTGCAACAGGGTGTCCTGGCTTCTTGGTGTACATCAAATAGTATATCACATTATTTGTTGTCCCTGTGCTAAAGACATAAACTTCCCAATCGTTCATTATGATATAAAAAACTCACAAAAAAATCTAGAGATTTTTATGTTGATGATGAACATAAAATTCACGAAGGTTATTATTTCAAGTTTCCAAATATTTCAAAGATCAAGTACAATAGAAAACATCACTGGCAAATGCATCTCATCTGAAAACACAATGAGAACCTCAAAGCCCTCAAACTATTCCTAAAAGTTACTTTGCAAGAAGTTCACACTGTGGTGGGGTTAGGCAAAGACCCCAACTTCAAACTCAAATTTTGACCTCCGGTGATGGTCCAAACTCCAATTGTAATACAAATGGTCAGCAGAGTACACGTAACTGTTATGAATTTGCAATCAATGAGTGATTAGGAAGGCTTTCTACATCTCTATGAAGAATCAAATAACAATTTAACAGTTTGAGATAGTCTGTGACCAAGTATTTGATCAACAAACAACAATACTAGAGGAAAAGCATATGAATGAGGATTACTTTTCGTCCTAGTTAGCAAGTTGAAGGGATAATTATCGTCTCAAATGTTCCACCAATTCTCCCTGACATACTGAGAGCAAGGCTGTTGCTACAATCCAGAGTACAAATACAAAACCTATTCCAAAATATGTCAATGATTCGAATGAAAAGGACATTCTTCCAATCTCAAATCTTCAATTTTCTTCACGAGCACAATCAAGATAAAAATTTTAAAGGAAAATCACGTCGGAGTTACAAACCTCGGTCGGAGCTCCTTCAGAACTTCTGGTGAGGCGATTCTCCTTGAAATTCTTCAAATCCCTGGCATTGCTGTCTCACCGTCGTCCCGGCATGACCTGATTCCATATTAGGTCTGAAATTTCTCACGCCAGCTGCGAGTTCATCTTTTTCCCGCATTTCTTTGGAAGAAGAGAAGCCCCGCGCCGGCCAGACGAAGCGGGCGAGGAGGAGGCCCAGTTCGGGCCATCCAGTGCGATTTCAACCGAGTCCTGATTCGACTCCAACTCCGGACTCACTCCCTCCACGCGTTATTTCCAAAACCGGACCGGAACGGATCGGCCAGCCGTTCTGGTTTGCCAAGAACCGAAATTAACCAATAAAATCAATTGAACCGGCCGGTTTGATACTTAAACCGGCCGGTTCATCCTAACCAGGCGTTTTATACTGAACTGATTTATAAATAAAAATAATAATTAATAATAAATTAGATTTTTGTTAGGTAATTTTATTTGTTTTTCAAAAAGACCAGAGACGAAATCTTGACAATGAAAATTTTATTTTTTTAAAAAATATTTTAAAAATATGATATGCACATAAAAATTAGAAAATAATTGCAAAGGTAAAATGTTTAGTTTTTTCTAACTTAACCTAAAATTTGAATCTCTGTAGTGCCAAATCATTTTTAAAGAGAAATACAATCCGTGTGCTATATAGTTAAGATTCTTAATTTTTTTCAAAAGATCTGTGTTTAAATTTTTTTTAAAAAAAATTTAAAGAAAAATATTTTTAAAATATAATATGTACAGAAAATTACATATTCATTATTATCTATATGATTAAAACGTTTGACTTTTCCTAACTTGAAAGTGGTTAAAATTTAAAAATCAAACACTAAACATAAAAAAAAGTAATCGCACTTGGATTATTTTTTCGCATCAATCAAACAAATCTTTAACCAGACTGGCAGATGGCAGAAACCGGATGCTGGTCCCACACTAAAATAATAAACAATTAATTAAAGATTATAACCCAAAATTTAATGGGCGTCGTCTTTTAATGCAGGCACCCCCACCCCTGAAAACTGCACCGAAAACAATTTAATGGTGCTGTTCGCTCATCGAGGCCCGACGGCTGCATCCACAACTGTCCGTGTCGGTGCTCCTTCGCTGATACAGCCATATCCCTCCACCCTACCCTTTCCCTAATACCACACACTCCATCCCACCAATCTCTGTCAGTCACGTATCTGTTTGACTCCCTCCACGTCACCCTCTCTGTAGCATCCCTGCACCAATTCTCTCACCGGATCCGCAAGCCAATACTGGCACCATCATCATCACCACCACCGCCATCTCCTCTTCCTTCGCGATCTCTCCCCGAGATCTCTGCCTCGCGCCAGCTTTTTGTTTTCTAGGGTTAGCGTTTGGGAGCTCGGATCCGAGGCCGGAGATGGAGGTCTGGCATCAGCCGCAGCAGCAACGCGACGGCGCGTACGCGGCTTTGCTCGTGCTTCTTCTCCCCGTCCTCTGGCCCTCTGTCTTCACGCCGCTCGGCCACGCCTCCCCTTCCGTCTTTTCGGTGGGTTCTTCCTCTTCCCTTTTTATTGCGTTTTTTGATTGGATTAGTACGTAGCGATTGTTTTATAGCTGAATTAAGGTTTTGTTCTCTTAATTTTCGTTTTCCAATGAGGAAGATGAGAAATTTGAGTTGGAATGAGGATACGAGCTGAGATTGGTCAGCGCGAGGAGCAATGTGTTGGGTGTGATTGAATTGAATAAGCTAGTGGAAAGTAAAAAATATCCCATTTGAATGGGATCATTGAAATGTAACTCTTGTCTTTGTATTGAATGATTTATTTTAATCCAGTATGATCGTTTATGGAAAGTATCCTATGATGTTTCAGGGTAATGTTACTGCTTGTAATTATGGAATGGGAATAATCACAAAAAATTATGGAACGGGGGAATCTGGTTTGATTGGGCTTCTGCTAATCTACTTCGAAATCAATTGTTAGTGTCAACATTCAATCACTCGGTCACCCTCCGATAGTTACATCAAGTATACACGGCAGTAAATTTATGGTGGCAACTGTGGAAAAGATTGGCGAGTAGTTGCTTTCATGCTAATATTTGTATGGGTTCGTTGATGGAGAAGAAACAAAAGGGCATCGAGATGATTGATCTAGCATAACTTGTTCATCAGATATTGACCCAGATCAGTCAAATGAAAATTTGAGTTTAGTTTTGAATGAATCTATTTATTTTGGTGGATACTGTGCAGCTATATGAAACTGTTTTGCTTTTCAAAGAATTTAGAAAAAGAACAATGAGTTTCTGATTTTCCTTTTTTTTTTTTTTGGGTGGGGGGGTTAAAACTTCCACCTTTGTCCTGTACTAATATAACAGGAAATTTTCCTGCAGGAATGGAATGCTCCTAAACCTAGGCACCTGTCTCTTTTGAAGGGTGCTTTACAGCGGCAGATTGTGAGTATTAGATGTTAATTGGAAAGCTTACTTTTGAATGTTGTAGTTTACATGCATGAAAAGCTTTTTGACACATTTCATTTTACTAGTCCGATGAAGAGAATTCTGAGCTTTGGTCACCTTTGGCACCTCAAGGATGGAAACCATGTATCAAGTCTGTAAATAACCCTGGTAAGAATTTTCTTAAATGAAATACTTTGTAGGCAACTCTGAATACAGATCTTATTCTTTTTAGAAGGCTATTGCTCAATGCAGTGTTTTGCCTTTTTTTCACTAGTTTCCCCTAGGAACTCACAGGGATATATTCAAGTATTCCTCGATGGAGGGCTCAACCAACAGAGGATGGGGGTATGGATGCCTTGTATCTAGAATTTGCATGTGAAATATGAAATGTAGGCTTTGAACAAGCACCGCTGGTGGCTAAATGAGCTAACTTTTTCATGGCTGCATATTATGTTATAGATATGTGATGCAGTTGCAGTTGCTAAAATCTTGAACGCAACACTTGTGATCCCACTTCTTGAAGTAAATCCTGTTTGGAAAGATTCAAGGTATCTGTAGCATAGTAATTATTGTTTTCTGTAATCAATATAACATAGACAGAGACAGAAGTTTGAGAGAATGCATTTGAAATAACTTTATCTGCTTCTGCAGCTCCTTTGAGAACATCTTTGATGTGGATCACTTTATTAATGCCTTGAAAGATGAAATCTCAATAGTGAGAGATTTGCCTGAAGAATTCTCTTGGAGCACCAGAGAGTACTATGCGGTAGCAATTCGAGCTACAAGAGTTAAAACAGCACCTGTTCATGCTTCTGCCAACTGGTACTTGGAGAATGTGCTTCCTGTACTGGAGAGGTCAGTATTTGGTGGAAGCTTGTTTTTGTTTATCTCTTGTGAATTATTTCAGTATTGCATATGCCACTCTTATTTGAGTTATTTTTTCCTGTCCTAGTACCCACATGATTTGCTCCCATCATGGAACTGGACCTTAACCCAAACGCTTCATTTTTGAACAATAAGAAAGGACTTGAAATCATCCTTAATACTTGAACATGTGCTGCTAATTGTAATCTTTATTTGGCAAAACTTTTACCAAGTCATTGATGTTCATAGGTGCTCATTTATGCATCATTTTACTGAAATTATGGCATAGATAGCAGTTTACAGTTTTTGTTTTAACACCTCTTTCGCAGATGTTATGTCAACTTTTACCTGTTTCTTTTTTTGAAAAAAAAAAAACTTTTACCCGTTTCTATTTTTTAACAAAATGTTTTACCTGTTTCTGTATACCAAAAAAGGAAAAATTTTTTACCTGTTTCTGTGGGAGTCTTGTTCAAATCACTTTCATGCATTTCAACTTGTTGTGTCATTTAGAATAACTATCGCACTAATCCAGTTTAATCTCATTTTTTACTTTCTCAGTTATGGGATTGCTGCCATTGCCCCCTTCTCGCACCGGTTGGCTTTTGACAGCTTACCTGAGGAAATCCAACGACTACGTTGTAAAGTCAACTTCCAAGCATTGGTTTTTGTCCCTCATATCAGGGATCTTGGAGAGGTTCTTGTAAAACGCTTGAGGCATCTTGGCCACCCTCATTCAGGCAAAGACAAGTACATACAGATGACAGTGGATGAACAGGTTAATGCAGGTCCTGGCAAGTTTGTCGCATTGCACCTTCGGTTTGATAAGGTATCTTGTTAAGTTAATTACTTCGAGACAGTGAAGTAATTTGTCATACTTGTATTGTTTTACTGTGTCGTTCACAAAAAAAGTTGCAGTTTTGCTGTATTGGAATTTGGAATGCAAAATGTACTGCTTTCTCCATGATGATATGAGTGTATCTGCAGGACATGGCTGCACATTCAGCATGTGACTTTGGTGGTGGTAAAGCTGAAAGGCTCGCCTTGGCAAAGTACAGGCAGGTGATCTGGCAAGGGAGGGTCCTAAACTCCCAGTTCACCGACGAGGAGCTGCGAAGCCAGGGGCGGTGCCCTTTGACTCCAGAAGAAATCGGACTATTGCTGGCAGCTTTGGGTTTTGACAATCAAACACGTCTCTATCTTGCTTCCCATAAGGTTGCACATACGGCTATCAAAAGAAGCTTGTTCCCAATTAGTTATATTGCTCTCAGTTAATTTGTATACTCTTGTACAGGTATATGGTGGAGAGGCAAGACTTTCAAGTCTTCGCAAGCTCTTCCCCTTAATGGAGAACAAGAACAGCCTTGCTTCCAAAGAGGAGCTCGCAAAGGTTGACGGGAAGGCTTCTCTTTTAGCTGCTGTGGATTACTATGTTAGCATGCACAGTGAAATTTTCATTTCTGCATCTCCAGGCAATATGCATAATGCGATGGTACCCTTCGAATCATTACCTTAATGTATTTCCATAAAAGCATTGCTTGATTCCTTGAACTCTGACTGTGAGAGCTTTGGTTTAGGTTGGTCATCGAACTTATGAGAACTTAAAGACAATTAGGCCAAACATGGCTCTTTTGGGCCAGCTCTTCCTGAATAAGAGCATGAACTGGTCCGAATTTCAACAATCTGTCCATGCTGGGCACAAGAACAGACAAGGTCAGATCCGATTGAGAAAGCGAAAGCAATCCATCTATACATACCCAGCTCCAGATTGCATGTGTCAGGGCTGATATTCCTGACGATCTGACTTCACTTCCTTTGTGAAGTGGCTTTATTGCATTTATATTACCAGCTATCACCGGCTTGTGGTCCTATTGATATGACCATCTATATGTTGCTAGCTATGCTGTAAAATATATTCTTCTTAATAGCTTGATCTCATCTTTGTGCTACTAGAGGTTGCCACAGAGGCTTGTTGCACTATGAGATGTCAAATTCAGCAAATAAGTTTCAGGTTCAAAAGGTGAGCATATTCTTTTCTGTTTTTTTAGGCAGACTTTTCTGGAGGCCATTGTTTGGCAACAGAGTAACAATATAACAATGTGATTTGCATTTAAATAATGGCATTTGCAAAATAATTGTAATGTGTTACGGAATTAATATCGGAAGTTTTCCAACTAATACATAATTGGTTTGCATCAGGTGTCCTGGATATGGCACCAGTTACCCTTTTATTCATCCGCAAGTTGCAGAAGTCCTTCAAAATCATCTTTGAATATCGGAAAATAAAAACAAGCCAAAAAAAGAGCCAGCTTTGCTTCTGCTTTACTGAGCTGGGGATGGCAACTCCTCTGCCATCCACGCTATGCGCTTATGGTGAATTTCATTCACGGATAAACAGGGTTTACCTAATTTTCTAAAAGCTAGTTTAAATCACTTAATGCGATAAGGCCTTGTGTGACCTTGAGACCCAGAGGAGGTCAGCTTTACAATATATTATTTGTTTTTTGTTGTGCTTAATTGGTTAGCTAAATTGAGACCCAGGGAAAGTCTGACCTAGGACCAGTCAGCTGAGGCCACATTATGGTTGTGGATGAAATTAGTGAATTGATCGCTTTCATCAAGAAAATAATTTAATTTCAATATTTGAATGTATTTTTTGATGGAATTAAAGAAATTTAAATTTCGTTCATTCTCTCAATTTTAGTGTTTGAGAGATAATAAAATCCGGATAATAATTAGACAATAAATAGCATATTTTGGGATATGATGTGATAATTTCATATTATATTATTAAAATTAATTGAGATTAAAATTTAATTAACGACTAATGAAAATATTTATTATACTAAAAATATATTTTTGAATTTTTGGTACAAATTAGTCAATCCGACAAGAAGTCCACATGAGTGGGACCCATTGATTTTAGGTGGAATTTGTGAATTCCACTCAGATGGGGACGGAATTGAAATTCAAAATTGGAACGCAATTGAAAATATTGAATCGAGTAAATCGTATACCCAAACAACAGAATCGTTGGAAATTGACGGAATTGACTCCCCATACCGTCAATTCCAGTAAAATTGGAATTCACTGAATTCAATTCCAGTAAGAAAAGCAAGTTTGCCCATCAGATGTCGGGACCTTGACGGAAAGAGGTTGACGATTGAGGTTGCAGTCAGTCTGCCAGCCCTGCCCCCAGTTCCTGGACATGGCTATCCAGTCAGTGCTAGAACCTTAATACACGCTGCACAAACATCTCCTGCTCCTCCAACATTAGTGACCAGCACCAGCATGAAATAAGGAATGCCCACCTATACTGAACTTGATACCCCACCTGCCGCATGCGCTTAACCCACCCTGCATACCAAACACCTGAAAAATATCAGCACACATACTGAACTGCAACAGCAAAATAGTTGAGTATAACAAATTCCAGCCTTGTACTGAGCAAGCTTGAGGAAGACAGACTCAAGAGGTTGAAGTGCTGTATGAAAGGGTTGCAGCAGCTGCCATTATTGTTCGGGAGTGCGAAGTTTGGAGGGCAGAAGGTGGTGGCAGTGGTGACAATGGAGCTCGGGAGGCACCATTGTGGATCATTCATGTACATTATCTCAAAGCAAGCTCCGCAGGCTAGTCCTCTGACACAGTGCTCAGTGCTGCTGTGTTCGTCCTGAACCCTTGGCTATACAAGTTTCCATAGCCATAAGCTCCTTCTATAAAATCACAAACAAGAGCAAATTAGAACGGATTCTACTATTATGATTTACAAGTAGTTCAGGCTTGAGAGCCGAGAAACAAACCCATGGTGCCCGAGGCACCTCTTCCACTCTAGAAGGTTGCATAGACACTAAGCCATTCACCTGAAAATCCATTTGCAGTTGAGAGCAATGGAAGCAAAGCCACAAAGAGAAGCACTAAGGGATGCCATTGCTTGTTAATGACAAAACTGAAAGGAGGAGCAAATTTATAGAAGTTTGCAGAAAAAAGTGCTTGTTTGCAACCAGCACTAGGAATAATATGAGAGAGTTCCAACAGACCACCCAAATCTACTGAAGCTTGGAAGATCTTCGAGTCTAAAATACCATTCTCATATTGGAAAAGCGAATCAAGTGCAAAAGAAAGAGACAAAGAAAAGGAACAAACTTAACTTTATTAAGATATCTGGGGAAGTATTAGGGGCCGTTCCTGTATGATAGATAGGAAAAACTTCATGCAATTGTTGATACTGTGTTCCTAGTCTCATCTTCTTTCATTTGGGCCTTGCTAGCTATCTTCCAAGACGTTTCAAAATCTAGTTCTGCCATTATTGCAGGTTTTTCACATTTGGCTGTCAGAAACAATGGTATTTCTAAGGGTGATTCTTTCCTGTGTGCTTTAACAAAATGAAGCTACTGATCAAAAAAAGAAAAACAAAATGAAGCCAACCTTGTTGTCCTGAAGGTAGTGGACACTGGGAAAAGAAATTTCCATGTGTCTTGATGATGATTCAGGGAAGGAACAACAGCTCAAATATTGTTAACTGAGTCAAAGTTTTACTTTTTACACTCTTTACCAAGGTTCTTCCCAATCTATGATGTTCTGTTCTTGATAAACTCTTTGGACTGTTTCATTTCATAATTTTCTTCCCTTTCTAGGAAAAAGAACTATTGATTGAACTTATTAACTCTTCACCAATTTTGTCATATATCAACCTACCCTTTTCATCATCCAAAGTAAAGAAAGATCTTTGATGATGTGTTAATTAAGACTGTGTTTGAAGTCAAACACAAATGATATGTAAATGCAATTATGCAAGGACTACAGATTCAAAAACTGCAAATAGGAAATGTTGGAAACTTCATGATAAGCACAAGTAAAAATTTGTTATATACAAGCTATTCCATACATCTAAGTTCTTATGATTGAGATGTCTGAAAGAAATGCCATGTTAAGGCTTGCAACATGGTTTGGAGTCATTAGCAACTCACATATGTACAAGGATTTCAGATTGGATAATTGCAATAGAAACATTAAGAACTTCACAATAGGAGGACGCTGTATATGACTTCTATACAATAGATGAATATAGAAAACAAGGTGAAAAATGTTATTTACAAGCTATTCCATAAACCTGGGGAGTGACACATTTGAAAGGAATGCCATGTTAAGGTTTTACACTTGTGAAGCTAGCTTCAGAAATCTGTTTCCCAGTTTGCTTTGTGGGATGACATCCATCAGCAAAAAACTGCTGCAGTGGATCAAGAGAAGTCTGAGGAAACCAGAGGAAAGTGCCAGCTGAGGATATAACATTGTCAGAAATAATACATGAACTGATGATAACAAACATTCCACTAGCATAGAAGAAAATGGTAAAGAAACATACCCTGAGCAACCACATGCTCCTGAATAAGTATGCTCCACCCAGTTTTAAAACATGCTTCAATTCTGCACACGAAGATAAATTTCATATAAATTGCAGATAAGTCAGCATGTAAGCGTATAATGTTGTTCACATAGCTTTTATCTTGGGAAAACATACCAATTTTGTGCTGTAAAATCGACATAACAAATTTTAAAGTTTGAAGGATTGAGCACTTTCAAGCAAACATTGATCAGAAGTTTGATTGCCGCAAACACCAATTGCAGGTTTGACAGTAAAGATGGTAACAGAAAAGATGACAATTGGGTCAGTTCTAGCCTAATTATTCCAGTTGTCTCTTATAAGCTAATTTTCAGCCATAAACAAGCAGCAACACAGGAAAGAAGATAGTTGTTCAACATAAATGTGATAAACTAGGAAGCAAATGAGGAAAGTTAACCCAATGATAGCATCACAGGGACGGTAAAAGTGACTTGTAAGTGTCATACACACATCTCTGACAGAATACAAGAGTACCAATAACTGCATCCATGGAATTGTTTGTTGCTGGTAATGTATACTTCAGAAGAACTTGTAAGATTTATTAGATGACAGTTTCATTAGCATAGATTGTTATGATTAAATTGAGAATGCAACATTACAAGAAATGCAGTAGATTATCATACTTGTTAAGCAGTTAATTAACATCGAGTTCCAGTAAAAGACATACAAGAGGCAAACTGTCAACTTTAGAAGAAGTCTAGTTAAAAATGTGTTCCAGTCTCAACCATCAAGCAAATTTCTGGTTCGATATGTCATGGGCGGTACCGTACTCCTTGGGAGAAACTAAAGTCTGATGAAGGAATTCCAGCAGCTATGGCCACATCCCAAGCATATCTCTCCATCTGCTTGTTTGGATCTACTCCAACTATCTTAATAGCATTCATTGGCGCATAGTATTTGCAGTTAGGCCCAGTACCAACACCTAGCTCCAGAACATTCTTAATGTTTCCAAACAAGCGAGAAAAGAGCATTTCTTTATAAGCTGAAATCTTCCACAAATTAACAACAAGGATATAACAACACCACCAACAATAAAGGAAACACATTACACTTGCAATAAAAGCAACAAAATAAGAAAAATCAGTAGGAAATCGTGCAGATAACAAAGAAGAGTCCAAGACAAGATTGCCGGGCATCCCAATTAACCACAAATTTAAAATTAAGCTACTTCGCCACATTTCAATACACTGAACGCAGATCAATCTGAACAACTAAATCGATAGAAATCGTCAAACATTGGTAAATCAACCAACCAACTTCAACCCTCTCAGACGGCATCAAAATAACATCTTTTGGCCATCAAAAAAAAAAAAAAATCAAACCTTTGCCAAGTAATTATAGCCAAAACGAAACTATCTGCTCAAACGAATCATTAAACCAAAATACGACAATATTTACCGGTAAAAGAAAAAGGGAAATCAGACCTGAGTTTCATAAGACCTCATGTCTTCGTTCATTGCCCTTGCAAACAAACCTTCGTACCAATCCGGTCTCCGAGGATGAAACCTCTCGGTCACATCCTACAAATACTTATTAAATCACAAACCAAACCCGATTAGTTAAATCAAGTAATAAAATTCAGCAGGTTCAACTCTCACTGTTGCATCGGAGGAGAGAGCGGTGCCCCCCGGGGGCTTCAGTAGAGAGACCGGCAGCAGCGCCACCGCGGAAGAAGCCAAGAGATGCCTCCTCCCGCACGTGCAGCAACCGTGCCGCCGGCGAGCCATCGAGACGCCCCCCCCCACCTCCCACCCGATGGCGGAGAAGGCGTGCATGGACGTGGATCCCCTCCGTCTTTAGTCCCGCTAGATAATGACATTATCTATTTTTGGTTCTCGGATAACAGTTGGTTTGAGATGCACCTAAAAATTTATTCTACTTATTAAAATTTGTTCGTAAATTTAATATATTATTATTTAATTAAAATTTTGGATAAATTTTTACTTTTATTTTTTATATTTTTATAACTAAATTTCTTAAAATTTTATTATTTATTTTTTAAAATTTTTAAATAATTTTTTTTTTTTTTTCTTTATCTTGCTCCACATCGGCATGAGCCTACGTTATTTGTGCCCGCACCGCCCCATGCTCACACCAACCTAAGCTCACATCATCCCGCTCCCGCACCGGCCCGCTCTGGCATCAGCCTACTCCAACACCACCTTGTGCTTGTGTTGGGTTATCTCACATTACCCGGCACCCGCATCGACCTACTCCCATGCCACTTCGCTTCCGCGCCGACCTGCTCCGGCCTCGGCCTGCTCTAGGGCAGGAGCACGTCACCGCGGAAGCATACCAGGGTCAGAGCGGGTTGGTGTGGGAGCGGAACGACTAGGTCACACGCTGACGTGAACCAAAAAAAAAAAAAGAAAAAAAATTTAAAAAAATCTTTAAAAATAAATAACAAAGTTTTGGACGGTTTAATTGTAAAAAACGAAGGAGAAAAGTAAAATTATTGACCAAAAATTTAATTAAATAATAATAAATTTTTTTAAATAATTAAATTTTTTTTAAGAAAATATAATATACAAAGAAATTTTAGTAAATAAAACAAATATTGGATAACAGAGATCTCCTCCGATCTTTAGTCCCGCTGGATAATGAGATTATTTATTTTTGGTTCCTGGATAGCATTTGGTTTTATATGGTGTGGTTTTTTAATCAAATTAATTAAATTTACTTTAGATTAAAATTAAATTAGAGATATTATTTGTAAATGAGATCGTTTTTTAGTCTGTAGGCTGATAGCGGGCCGGGCTTAGCGAGAGCGACTCGGCTCGAAATCTCTGCCATCGGGGCATGGATGGATTGAGAAAATTTTCCAGGCAATAACAAAATTATTGGTAAGCTGTTAAATACAAAGAAAAAAAATTATTTTTTAATTTTTATACCGTTACATAGAGAAAGGAGTTTTTATGCAAACAAAAACTTCAGGCGATTATTTAAAAAATATTTACTCAAATTTAATCCTTATTTTTTTTACTATTTTATCTGAAATATGAAATAACTATTGTATTTTTGCGAGGACAGAAAAAAAAAGATATATATAAAAAAACCCCATGGGAACAGGGCAGGCCAAGACAGTAGACGGAACTGTCCATTATCGGGCTTGTAGGCCCGTTTCGAAGGCCCTTTTGAAGCCCAGAACGTGATATTTGGGCTTCGTTTTGTGAAAACTCACGATATCAACTCGATCAATAAAACGACACTCCCCCAAATTCCTCCGGGCGTCTCCGCCAAACCCTAATTTCATCGATTCCGCTGTTGTCGCCGCTCGATCTCTTGGCTTCGCCGGAACGCTAAATTCTTCATCCGATCCCGCGAGGTGAGATTTTCATTCCTGAGAAGAATCACAAAGTTCATTTGCGTGAAGGTTTTATTTTTAGAAATATTTTGGGCATTAAGAGCTGTATGAGCTATTAGATCTAATATATTTTCTCAATTAACTAGTATTTATTTGTCAATTTTGACATCAGAGCTTGCTTGGTTTGTTCTGATTTTAATGTTGATCTTCGGTTGCTTATTTTATTTTCGTTGTATTTTGTATCTGGGAGCATGCAAATCTTATTCATAGTCTACAGAGCTTTTAGTTATTCCGAATCATGGGATTGATCTGTTTGTTCGAATAAAAAGCAGTTTTGAAGCCATTTTATGTATATCTTTCGTTTGTTTTGTGAATTTTTTTTATGTTTTGCTCTGTCTTTCTCCATTTTCCGAGAGTTGGTTAATGGTCTCGAGGCATTGTTGGAAGCCTTTATTGTGTTATAGAGTTGTTTATGTTGAAGAAATTGTGACCATTTTTAGAACTTACATTGTCAGAGAGTTTTTGGAGCTCAAAATTATGTGAATGCCATCTTTTTGTTACCATTAACATTCTTCATTATCAATAATGTTTCTGTTTGTTTAGCCCATGTTGTGGGAAATGCATGCCTTCTAAAGCCATTTTTGAAAATTTGGACATCTTTTGGAAACATCGTGATACATTCTCCTTTTCTGCATGTCAATTCCATGGAAGAAACTCCTAGAAATGCAGACCTATGTTTAGGTCATAGTTTGGACAATCATTGCTGTTATTTTGTGGAGCAGATTTCATCTTTTGCATGGCAAATTACTCGGGGAAAGGGGGTCCTTCAAATGGCTCCGTGTACGTTTGCAAATTACCTCCAGGGACAGACGAGAATATGCTGGCTGAGTTTTTTGGTACCATAGGGTTGCTAAAGGTAGGGGGTCCAAACAGGTATTATTTTGAAACTATCACTATAGTGTCAAATGGTTAATATGGCTGGTGTACATTTTATGAGGAATGAGTAATTCATTTTAATGTTTTTATTTATTTGACAGAAGGATAAAAGGACTGGTCGACCAAAGATTTGGCTATACAGAGATAAAGTAACTAATGAGCCAAAGGGCGATGCTACAGTTACATATGAAGATCCACATGCAGCTGTGGCTGCTGTGGAGTGGTTCCACAACAAGGACTTCTATGGAAGCACCATTGAAGTATACATAGCTGAGTCAAAGACCAAGGATTCGGTTGATCAGTCCTATGGTTATCCTGCAAATGCAGCAGGGGCAGGAGCTGGCTTAGGAGGCGTAGACGATGCAAAAGATTTGAATGGTGGAGGAAGAGGTAGAGGACAAGGTGATGTTTCTGGGAATGCGTGGCAGCAAGATGGGGATTGGCTGTGTCCAAATACAAGGTCTGTGCTGTGATATTGGTGAGCAGCTCTTTCTTGCCCTTGTAGATCAATTTGATCCTGCTGCATTTTTAGTGGCAAAAGCTACTGTGCCTTGCTCATATATTGTTCATTTACAAGCAGTTGCTCCAATGTAAATTTTGCATTTCGTGGTGTATGCAACCGATGCGGAACACCACGCCCTGCTGGTGCTGGTGGGATGGGTGCTGGAGGTGGTGGTCGAGGGAGGGGCCGTGGGGCTGGTGCCGATGCTGGTGGACATGGACGTCCTGTAGGTGGCCCAACGGGCCTTTTTGGTCCGAATGACTGGCCCTGTCCAATGTAAGACAAGCTCACTTTTTTAGAAAAATGGAGTGCCGATTTATATTTTTTGTATTGGAACCATATAATTAGGTAGAGCTTCTTTTGTAGGGAACATGCATCCTTCGAATAGCAGTGTGGTTTTGTGAAATAGGAAAAGAATTGTTATTGTCTTTTCGACCTAATATTAAATAGTGTTTACAATGTTTGAGAACAAATGAATTAGATTACGGTTCCCTGTGTTGGTATAAGTTGAAAGTTTCCTATTTGGCACAATTGGAGGATCTCAATGTGCTTGATAGCAGTGAATAGGTATATCATTAACATATCTGATGTTTGGACTTACCTCTCATTGCAGGTGTGGCAATATCAACTGGGCAAAACGCACAAAGTGCAATATATGCAACACTAACAAGCCAGGTCACAATGAAGGTGGTGTGCGGTAAGAAAGCAATGCAGCATTATTGTGATTTGTGATTTAGGATTGTAATTTCTGGTGATTATTATGGTTCTTGTCTTTTGCCTGCCTTTTTGTCTGGTAATTATTGCTGTTCTGGTTACTTTGAAGAGAAACCAAATGATAATTCACTCAAGATGTTAGGACAATTGAATAGCGCCTTCTAGTTTCTAATGAATATCAAAATGCAGTTTTCTTGTAACTTGCTGGTCCTTGGTTTCTTTTAAGGTTATTAATTATCCCCAACTACCTCTATCTGCTGTAGTCTGAGTCTACATAAGCCATGCCTGGGGAATGTCGTAGCTGTAAAGAGGCCCTACTTATTAATCTGTGGTTTGTCCTAGGTTGGCTTGTTGGTTCTGGTCTTTTAAGAGACTAATAGCTAGGCCGTAGGCCTAATTACTCTATTCCAAGCCTTAATTACTGTGAACCAACAGAGGTTACTACATTTTTTTGTGCAGCTGTTACAAGTATGAAATATGAGTATTTATTCTTAGTTATTCACTTCTTGCCTGTCATTATACTGATGTCTTAACTACAATAGCTTTTTTTCTTTAACTAGTGGTGGTCGTGCTGGAGGATATAAAGAACTTGATGAGGAAGAAATTGAGGAAACAAAGAGGCGTCGGAAGGAAGCTGAAGAGGTTGGTGGTTTCCTACTTTATGTGTGACCTGCAATGGGAACTCATTTGCAGCTTTTTTTCCATCCAATCTCAGGATGATGGGGAGATGTATGATGAATTTGGCAACCTCAAAAAGAAATTCCGTGCCAAAGCACAGCAAGCTGAAGCTGGACAATCGCTTCTTGGTTCGGGGCGTGCTGGATGGGAGGTTGATGAGCTAGGTACTTCGGTTGTTGTATATCTTAGTTTGTTCTATGGCTCCAATGTTAAATAGATGGTTGTTCTTAAACATTCAGTTTGATGAGAGTGGCATGGCCTCTTAACTTTAATTAGAGATGTGGCTCTTATTTATCAAAGTTTGCTTGACTTTGCAAACTGGTTTTTACTAGCTTGTTTGGATGATTTGTTTAGGTGTTGCTGAGAGAAGTGGTAGGGAACGAAGCAAGGATTGTGGAAGAGACTATATGGACAGGGAGAGCAGGAGTTGGGATAAAGATAGGCATACTTATGAGAGGGAGAGGCACCAAAGTCGAAGCAGAGAGAGGGAGCGCGAGAGGGATAGAGGGAGAGACAGAGGCCGAGATTATGATTATGATAGAGGTAGGGATTATAGCAGGGAGCGCAATCGCCATCACCATGACTGGTAGTCTTCCTTGAGCGTTTCCAACCTCATGTAATTTTGTCATTCTGACCTCATGTTGATGTTGCAAGGCAGAGAACTCTCAGAATTTAGCGTAACTCTTCAAAAATAATTTTGCTTGAAGACTGGACTCATTTCCCTGGGCCTTAAAATTTTGCCTCTAGACTTGAGTTGACATTTTATCTTTTGTTGTGGATGAGACTGCAAGCTTGAATCGCATTTAACTTCTGAGATGTGTTTTCAACCTTTTTTTTTTTTTTGTTGCAATTAATATTGGATGAAAAAAATTAGAAAAATCTTGGTCTGGAATCCAAAGGGATGCATAATTTTTGGTGTTTTTATAAGGCTTTATATGCAATTGCGAACTTTATAAAGTTATTACATGTGTAATTTAAGGATTTTGTAAGGTTTTCTGTTGCAAAATGATTTAATAGCGAGATTAATGAAATCTTTGTAGATAAATTGTGTAACTATGTAACCCGTAACCAGTCAGTCTCTCACATAAATCGATCTAAAAAATCATTTTTTTAAAAATTAAATGTTGCAGTTTGGAAGAATGCTAAACTACTGCAACATAATTCGGTCGCGGAATGCTAGCTCCTAAATTGATTAACAGGTTTTCTTTTGCGAATTTTTACGAATTAATTCCCGAATGTGAACGTTGCTAATATTTGGATGGGCTTTCGGCCCAATGGGCCAGTGTCAATAGGACATTGTAGCCGAAATCATCTCTATTTAATGCTGCCCAATTCGCTGCGGCACTGGACCCTAACCCTAGCGCCTCTCTTGGTTTCGTCGTCGTCCCTTCCAGCTTTTAGGTGAGCCTCCGTTTTCTCTTCGATCTTGAGATACAGATGCTGATGATGGCTTTAAATATGCTTTGAGTGTTTTTTCACCATGACAACAAGTCAATATGAGGCGTCTCATCTGTTGATTTTTCCAGTTTCAGTATCTAATGTCACTGTGTTTTGTGGACTATTGTGATTGTTGAATTGTACAAATTGGAAGTTGCAATCAATTCGAGTTTTTTGCTTGTTGATTAAGGTGAAAGATGTCGGAGAAATACAAGATGCAAGTGATGAGAACCTAGACAGGGACATCAGTACTCCTTCGCTGAGGATGATGACTTCCTCTTTTGGGAATCTCTCTGATGCAAGATTTTTTCGTGGTCTAATTTTTTGCAGTTTGACATGGATTTTTCTTTTTGTACTTTGCTGTTATGTTTTTAGGGTGGGTTTTTTTTTGTATAATATCATAATTTGTCTGCTAATTATGTGTAAAATGCACGTATTATCAGATGGTAGACGATGATCATAAATTGTCACTACCACTGAGGCAGACTCTAATGGAAATGTGCGACAGTTATATAGAAACTGTAGAATATTTGTTTAGGAAAATACACTTTATATATCCAAAAAATTGGATATTTTGAGTAATGTTTCATTCATTTTTCGTATGCAGATTCTTATTAATTTTTTTCTTTTGAGCTTGATATGTTCTAGAAGGATTTTCACATCAGTAGCTAGATTTGTTCTTTATTTTGTTGATCCAGGTTTTTGAGTGCAATTTGTTGAAAGTAACCCAATTTGTTCATGCAAGTGATGATAAAACAGACAGGGACAACTGTACTCGTATTTAGAGTGATGACTTTGTCTTGGGAATCTCTCTGATGCATGTGCTACAACTAAATAGATTTGCTTGCCTTGTCTGTAATTTTATGTTCGAATTCAGTCATGTCTTTTAAAAGGGATGTCTTTCTGTGCTTTATTTCTTGCATAATTTCATGAACATATTTTATTTGTTTTTGTTATTTGTCTATGGTTCTTTAATAAGTGCCTATGATGGTTTTAAATATACTTTGAGTAGCCACAATGAAAAGAACTAAATCTGAGGCACAGCTAGATTTGTTTTCATTTTTTGTATAGCAAGTATTGAATTGATGTTGTTTAGGAATGTAAGTCTTCTTCCATGTGTAGACACAAATCTGTCCTTAGTAATGTAAAACATGGACAATTATGCAATGACCATTGAATTTGATAATATTGAGAAAAAAAATTTGTTCTCTATTCCTTCTCCATTGTAATATCTCATTCAAATTGGTTTATGTATTTGGAAGTTGAATGTTGCAAAGGTTTAGTTTGAAGATTTTGTTTTGTTAAATCAGAATTGCCTATGATGATTATTATGCACATATTATCAAATATCTCAGTGATGATACATTGTTTGTCACTACCTCTGAGGCTAAATTCTTTGTAAATGTAAACAATATGGATTTTTTAATCCGTTTTATGTTATTTCTCTCTTTCGGGTTAGATGCTCTTGTTTTCTTTGAGGTTAGTTTTCCTGCTTATCAATGTGCTTAAGCTTATTGTGGTGCTAAATTGAGTCTGTATAAGTTGTAGGCAGGTTTATACAATTTTTTTGTTTTTTCTTTTCTTTGCTGTTTTTGTTCTTCCTCTTTTCAGGTCGGTCAGAGCTTATACTATTTTTTGTTCATAATTTTATGGGATTTATCTTTTGAAGAAGTTAACTGTCTGTCTCTATTTTTCTTACCTCAGCGAGGATCATGTTTCTTTTTATCAAATTTGTGCAAGCCTAATGATTATGATTGACTTTAAGAACGGAAATTTGAACTGTGATCTTTGTTGAAGCCTTACAAGTTTGGGCTCCAAAGGCACACATGTAAGCAGCTTTTTGACTATATGAGGGCTTGCCTAATCTCTTCCTAGTATTTGTTTTGTACTGCTATTCATTTTGTGACACTTGTTGACTTCTACAGGATGGTGATTATTTTCTGTGTAGCCAATTGGGGACACTGGTTCAAACTCATGCACCCTAGATGTTTTGTACTTGAGATGGAACATATATTTGTATTCGATTTTTTTGTCAATAACTTTTAAGCTATGGATGATAATTCTGGATGCTTTTTAAAGTTTTTCTGATTGCTTTCTTATCATTCTAGAGTTCTTCCATAATGTAAATGTGCATTTCAAAATGAGTTACTGTTTTGGCTACAGGTTCCGTGGTAGTGGTAATGGCAATCAGCAAGGCATCCTGTTGTTGTGAAATATGGAGCAGAGCCCTTTGAAATTTTCCTGTGTTCTGTATAGAATGTTGGAAAATTTTATGGATATATACCATTCAAGGCTTTATGTTTGGATGTCCGCTAGGACAAACTCTATACTGGGATGATGCATGGAGAACTTAAAGGAATCGTGGATTAGAATTTTTGAAAATTATTTTGTCTTATAAAATTAATAATATTTATTTTATACTGTTATTAAATAAGTATAAAAATTAATTAGTTTTTTAAATTTTAAAATATTATAGGATTAATTTTGATAAAAAATGTTAGTTTATAAAAATGGCTTATTAGTTTTAATTTTGATTTTAATTTTAATTTCAAATTAAATGAGGTCCAAATTCATAGTTGATGTTCTGTAATTAGCTAAACTTAGGTTAGCAATTATCAAATTCAAAATGAACTTTGCTTGTAAAAATTTGGATAATGTTGGATAACTATACAATTGGGTGTATAAGTTATGATTTCTTTACTCATATGGTTTATTACGTGTTTCTCTTTAAAATATTTTTCAGAATTACAGATGTTTTCTTGACTTTTGTCAAAGTTATAGGTTCCTCCAAATAAAATGTGATTATCTTTGAATATATTTGTAAAATATTTGTAAAAGATTAAATTTGCCCTTGTTTAGTATGAAATTGTTCCATTATTGTTAATCTCCCTCGGCAGGCATTGTAGAGGAAAAAAAAAAGTTGGGGAGGTATGTGCAATTTTGAAATATTTCAAATAAGAATATGTAATAAACCCTTATTTTCATTCAACTTGTCTTCCTGAATTATTTCATGATAAATTTTGAAAGTAAGATATGAGGGATAAGCTAATTTTATGGTCTATTTTGAGGTAAATCACTTCATTTTTTATGTAAATCAGGTTATTTGCATTTGGATTAGTATTGTCATTGGGAATAATCTGATGAAGAATCATGTTAAACGCAGGACGAAGATCATTTTGACATGGAATTTAGGTTCCAGAAGCTTTACATGTGAATTATTATTATTATAATAATATTATCATTAGATAAATTATTAAAAAATCTCAAAAAATTTTACAATTCATGATCAGTCCCTTATGAGAGAGGTATCCTGAATTTGAAAAAATTTTAGAAATTTTTTTAGTAATTTTCTTTTATTGTTTTTGAGAATTGAGAGAACATATGAATTAATTTTCTCGAGAGAATCGCCGAAAGGTAGACGGGGGACCTGAAAAGGGTGTTGGCTTTCGTTCCGGGCTCTGCAGTAGGATCAGTGTGGTCCAAACTTTCAACCAGGAATTCAGGGAAAAATCCAAGGCAGGTATAAAAAGCAAGTGTCACACCATCATCAACGCTCACGAGAAACCTTCGTCCCCAACTCGGTACGGAGCCTTCGATCAGACCTCCAAACCAAATTAGGCTTCCCGTTCCGTGTGTGATTAGCAACGTCATAATCGTGTTGTTAGTTGCAAATTCATTTCAATGGTTTTTAAACTTTTACTATTAATTAGAAAAAAAAGTATGCGATTGAGATCTTAAAGCATCCGCTTGATTCGGAATCAGATCAATATTGAGATTAACAAACTTTCTTTATAAATTAATATTTTTTTATTAAAATTAATTCTACAATAATTTAAAATTTAAAAAATTATTTATTTATTTATAATAATTTAATTTAATAGTGGTGTAAAATAAATACTATTAATTTTATAAAAAAAAAATAAAATGAACCGATACTAATCCTGATTTCAAACTAAACAGTATGTTATTATCTTATATTAATCACTAAAATAACTAGTTATACTTTTCTTATAACCATGTTTTAGCTAACCAGTCATGCAATTATGCTTGCATGATCATTTCCACCGAACGCAAAATTCCAAAGTACTCTTCTTGTTTGGTTCTTGATTAAAGTTTTGAGTTAGAAACCGATTTATTCTGCTTTAGTCTCTCGGTTATGTACAAGACAAACTTGCTCCCAATATATAATATATAAAATTAAATTTAAAATTAAGATGTTATCGATTAAGCCTAAATGCGTTTTCACAAACTTAAAAATTTAGTACAAACAGCAAGAAATTGAGATAGATAGTGCACAAAAGATCAAAATAGGGGAAAAAGAAAAAAAAAAAAAAAAAAAAAAGGAAACAATCTATCAACTTATGATAAAAGAAGTCCAAAAGCTTTGCCCATCAAGCTCGAACTCGAACACAAACGCAACTAATCAATGTCGCATCGAGGAGAATAAATATTGAGCCGTGCGTGGCATAAAGAAGCATTTACAACATTAGGAGGTGAACACACATCCTGGAGCCTACGAGCCTTCTCCTCCTTGGTTTCGCAACTCATGCAGTGTCACATCCAAGCCCACAAGACCTACCATATAAAACCCTAGACAAAAACTCTTTCCCAGTTTTTCTCCATCGGTCAAAAATAAGAAGCGCACCTCCTTCCAATCTTTATAAGCACTCACCCACTACTTCCTCTCCCTCTCATCTCTCTGTGACAAGGTCCCCACAGCCCAATGGGGAACTGCTCTTCTTCTAGTTTTTCTCTTGTCTCCTCACTTTCTCCTTTCAGAAATGATGCCTTGTGCTGTGGGGAAAGAGAACTTCATCGCTTCCATTGCTTCCACTGCTTCCACTGCTTCCCCTCTTGGGTTTGCCTTGCTCATCCCTGGTCTTGCATGTGGGAATGAGGCTATATTGTGCAGCCAAGGATGACTTGCCGGCTGGATACGTTTCCCTTTTCTTTTCTTTTTTTCCTCTTTACTTAACTGCATGGATCTCATACGTGGACTTGTGTTACTTAATCCGGCGAGTCATTTTTGGCTAGACATTTGCCTCCTTTTCTCATGCTAGACCTAGGATGATAATTTTGATTTTAGTTTGCAGTCTATGCTTCCACAGAAGAGGAGCTGTTCTTGTTTATTCTCCAAGGCAGTATTCTTTTATAGAAACAAGTAGTTTTTTTTTGTACTTAATGCTTTTCTCATTCCTGTTTCAGAGAGTGAGAAAAGAAAGACAGATCAAGGAGCACAAAAGGAATGGATAGATCTAATAAAATGAAATGACATTTTTGTTTTTTCAGTTGTAACTTGTTTTGGTTCTCTCTTTCTGTAACATTGCACAGAAGTATTATGTGTTTTTGGTACAAGATAAATGCAGCAATTATGAGAAAAAAAAATTAACAGGAAACATTAAAAGATATATAATAGCGGCACATGCTTTACTATATAAAAAAAAAAGGGTATCATCTCAAATATAGGAAAAGCTCTTCTGAAATTGCCAACAAAAGAATGGTGCCATGAAGACTGAAGAGCTCATACTCGGGACACTTCAGGCTAAGAAAGTCACGAGTTCATCCAATGACTTCAATGTCTTCTCGTAGTACACGTACAATTCATACACTTTCGGTGACCGCCCAAATTTATTCAGCTGCAGAGAAATTGACTCATATTGAGAAATATGAAAGACAAAACAAAAACTGTAATATGAAATTCTGGAAAATGATAGAGGAAAATGCGAAAAAAGAGAAAGCTCTGTCGAGGAATGAAGTCCACTGGAACGCAAATGGATAACTGGATAAAAAAAAAACCATGATTGTGACCGATGGATTTTTTTTTTAATGAAAATAGGCTTCGAAGGAATCTTATTTATTAAGCAGAAAGAAAAGAAACAGTACCCACAACAGTATTACAGACTTTATTTTGGTGCTAAAATTGTATTATCATAAGTAAAATTAGCATCAAAAACTTTTTAACGAAATTAATTAGCAGCGCTAAAATTACATCATATAAAATAACGTCACGATTATTTATAGCATTTAAATAGTACCACTAATAATTAATAATTGCATTAACATAATCATCCCGATTGGCCTCAATTAACATTGTTAATTTTAGTATTAGTAACACTAATATTAGCACGGCCAAAGCGTGTAATGTCAAAACATTAGCGTCGCTAATATTCAGTATATTAACATCTACTTTAACAGTAAAAAAAATATCCGAAATACAATACAATTAAATTCTACTTTAACAGTACAAATAATACATACAAAACATCACTCCAAATATAATAGTAAATACAAATACAATTTTTAACTATAATTTATATACTTTGAATTAAAACTTATTGTACAATCTCTAAATATAACACGAAGCATCCAAATTAGAAAAGATAACATCACTCTGTGTTTTAGCCAGTATCCAACTGTTCTGGTTCTGGTCTTTGGCTTGTAAATAGTCTCTTTGTAAAGGTCTACACAAATACAATAAGAAATTTTAAATTTGCACAATTAATATAACTTGTATAATTTGTATGTCTAAGATCCCAAATCCATTCCCATAACCTACTCTTGCGCCTGTGTTCATGCCCATGCCTGTGCTCAAGCCACCCGTGTTCATAAATTACGATTGTTCAATATATGTAATAATATCAAAATATATTTTTACTGATAAGTTTGCTTGTAATAGATAAAATTTACCCGAAGAGCCTGAGAACTGGAAGGAGTGTCCGTTGATCCAACCTGCCTACCACCAACATTGCATTGTTCTTGAGAAGATGTGCTGGACACTTGCTTAATTTGTCATGAAAAGCATTTAATAGCATTATAAATAAATATTTCACACATACTCCACATTTTGATTCATACCTCGAATTGTGGGATAAACAAAGACACGGTACGAGAGATCCAGTCATATTTGTCGGACCTAAACACTTGATTATGGATCTTGTTTTAGATAGTCATATCGAAAAAAGAGTCCTTAAGCTGGGATTACTTCAATTAAGTGATCTTCTCCTATAATATGTTCAAAAAATATATTATTGTTATTAGATCAGAATAAAATATTATCAAATATCGTTATTAAATACTCACTATAGTAGTTGTAGACCTGTGTCGACAGGTTATTCGTCCTTCCTGGTATGGGATGCGAGGAAAACATCCAATATGAAATATTGACCTTCAATGGATGTCTTAAGCTGTAAGTAATATAATTCACAACAAATCAAACATACTGAATAAGTTAGACCAAAATTTTCTAAATATAAGTTAAAGAATATGTCTCAGTTATGATATTAGTATACCCCTTGCATCCAAAAGAGTGACTCATTATTTGATACCATTGATGTTTTTTATTTATTTGGCTTAAATCCTGAAAGAAAATTGTAAAATTGTTAGGTTATGCAGTGTTAGTGATAATCGTATTCATATTTCAATAATCAAAAGGTTAGAATAATACCTGTGTTTCTTGCGTCTACCAATATCAAACCAGGATATATCACTAGTCTTCTTCTATATGTGAATCTAGACTGGTGGCAAGTCTCTTTGGATGATTCCTTAGGGTGTGAAGTGTTTTTTCTTCATATTTGTCTTCCAATCATGCCAACACTTGTCAAGTATCCACATGACATCTTTTTTTTTTTTGTATTGTTGTCCAAATTGGTATTGGTCTAAAGACAAAGACATTAGCTGAATAAGTAAATAAAAAAACATAATGAATATAACAATTTGAAAAAAATTAACATAAGAAGATATTACTTTTATATCTGCCCATATATATTCTTCTTTTCATGGGCATAACCCACCAATTGATATATGTCATCGACAGCTTCTTGTCATTCTTTGTAAAAATCTCCAACTGAGTCGAAAGTCATGCCGACTCACCAATAAATTGATGGTGGTAGTTGACACTGAGCTGTAATCTAAGGTCATCAGTCTCCCAAATCCCTATGGATCTGCTGGGGCTATGAGAAGTCCTATTTGTGAAAATTACATAAGAACTCGTAAGTCACGTATAATGAGATATTTAATTATAATGTTGGAATTCTTAAATCAAGGTGAATACGAACTATAGAAAATTATCAATGACTTGTATACTTTTATCACCATCAGGATCTATATCCTACGGTAACTACACTAGAGGGAAGAAGTCTACACTACCTTCAATGGAGTCCTCATCGGAATCTCCACTCATCTTGTATCTCGGATTCGCAGTGTTAGCATCTTGAAAATCCTCCACCATAAAATCCTCCACCATATCACCTATAAATTGTGTTTTTCCTCTGCAGTCCATGACGATATACAAATTAAGAAAATAGTTATATATCATTAGTTGAATAAGCAATGTAACAAAATAATAATTAATTAAATAAATAATAACAACTTGTGATAAATAATAAGTAATGAAAATAACATGCTAAAATATATTTATCAATCATTTTCTTTGGGTATGAATTCGTCATTGTCATGGTTGCTATCAGATTTGTCTTCTTCCAATTGGATTTCCTTTTCGGCATCAGATTCATCAATTATGGTGTCATATTCATGGTCATCTTCTGCATGTGGTTGACCTAAATTGACATATGATATATTATCATTACTCTTTTAATATTTCTATGTTCACATTCACAATCAAAATCATCAAGTTATTGTATAAAGCAAGGCTCTACAACTAGCTCTTCATAGTTTTCATTCCCTGTCTTGTGATCGAAGCCATCAATGTATTCTTGCGAAGTTATCTCCACAACCATGTGTCATTCCGAATCTAAAGGATCTGTGATGTAAAATACTTAATCTGCTTGACGTGCAAAAATATAAGGCTCATTTTTACATTAGTTGTGTTTGTATATAAGACAATTGAAGTTTAATAATGTGTATCCAAACTCATTGATTGTCACTCCAGTATTATTATCAATCCAGTCGTACTTGAACAATACGAACTTAAGCTCGTTATTATATCGTATTTCAATAATATTTGTTAGAACATCTTAGAACTGTATAACTCCTGATACAGGATACTTATCCTCTATGCTTAGCAAAGCTTCTTGTAGCCTTTAAAGTAACACCACTGTTTCCCATACAATAACTCATTTCATGCATCTTCGTGTGAAAATAAAAATTATTTATAGTGTATCTCGAGTATTGCATGACCCATTTGTCAGGACCAACTATTAAAAATAATATCTTTTTCAGAATCTCAGATGGCTTACCACTTCATTCTAATCCGATAATTTAAAATAATAATAATCTATGTGTTAGATATTAGACATATAAATATTTGAATAATGTATAGTCTAAGTTTCAGTGACACTTACATATTTTCTGAATCACTTAGCAAAAGTTTCACTACAAATTTTGTCATGTTCAAACTCCCTACCTCGATATCATCTATCAACTTTTATTGACTTCAAGTGTTCCCTACATAATAATTTTTTTTTATTTTAGAAGGCAAGTAAGAAATATTAGAGTTTATTATAGTCGATTGATCCATTGTACTTACTCGTAAAAGGGTGTAATGATATTCATATTAAATAGTACATAGTAGTGTACTTGTACTAACTGAATCCCCCTTTCATAATGAAGTCTTTGTTGAGTCTCAATCGGATGTCCCTCTCCACCATAGGAATAATGCTCTTGGTCCCGAAAAGGTTGAGTAAAGTTAGGATATAAGTCGTTCAGATACATTAAATAGAAAGTCATGCATTTCTCCGTTAAATACCTTTCTGCTATAGAACTTTTTAGATGAGCTTGATTTCACACATAATAGTTCAATTTGGAAAGATATATGAATGATAAATAGTTCGTTTATTATCATAGATGGAATCAATATACATAACTTAGAAAAATACTAATGACAATTTACCTCTCAACCGAATTACTTAAAGATAGATATAGTTGGAATGGAGAGTCTTTACACCAAGCATAAAAGTACAAAGCAACATATTAACTACACATTTGAATAGTGTGAATGATAAAAAAGTGGAGTTACATGTAACTTCTATTGTAACAGTCCCAATTTCTTCATGTGAAATTGAAAAGTGAAGTATGCAATTAAAAAGTTAATGCTAATATGATCACCCTCCTCTAATAATGATGCCATCTATATATAACAAAAGATAATAGAGCTTTTGATCAAATGCCACAATTGATAAATAAAAATGAATTTACATGACTAACAAAGAAGTCATTTTCAAATAATATTATTCTAAAATGATGGAATTATGTGCATGGGACTTGTTTTTAAGATCATGTAAATTTTTCTAAGAACAAACTCAACCATCAAGAAAAAAGTTGCTAATTTTTAGAAAAAATTTAGCAAAAATTCATCTACTCATTCAGAGGAGAGAAGATGATAATGACACTAATTAGATACAAGACAAAATTAATTTTCTCGAACAATCTCCTGTGGCCACACCTCCAATCGAATTTCAAATTGAAATCATCCAAAGACTCGTATGTTTTCCATCCCATTCACAAAATTCACAAAGTAGGGACGGAAGAGATTGAGAAATAACCTAATACCTTGTGCAATACTAGAGGAGGGTGCAAGGCGAGGCTCCAACAGCGAGGAATCGAAGCAGTCATCAACAATAAACTCTGGCCTAGTGGTGGCACTTAGGGCACCTAGGACACGATCTCTCGGACCAGTGGGCGGGGAGCACAGACTTCGACGGATAAGGAGCCGTCTAGCAAAGATCTCGCATGCAGGGAGTCGGCGAGCGGACACGCGGAGAGCCTATTGATAGGTGGGTCGGTAAGAAAGAAAAGAGAGCTCGAGCTGGAGATGGGATTTCATTGCTTGGATGGGAGATTGATTTATTAGCGTTGAGAATAACCTTAAATCTTATAGTGATCACAGGACCAGAAAAATAACATCGATCCCACGATTCACCTACCACGAACAAGATCACAATCATGGATTACAAAAAATATAAATTTGCAAATCTGTTATGATAAGCTTTCGAACTACCAAATTTCGTAGCTTTGGAAGATATACTAATTACTGACTAAGGAGGAATAAACTCAAAGGAGGATGATAATCCTTTTTTCTTTTTCTTTTTTGTGTTGCAGCATAGCATGATCTATCTCTATATCCTATGTCAGTAAATCATCAGAATCTTGGTCTTCAATAATGAAAATGATATTAATGATTCTTTTAAATCGAAGTCAAACTCTTGTAGTTCGTTTGGTTCGGATAAGTCACTACACGACAGGAGTCGTTTATATTTTTTTATACCGGCCAAGTCAAAGAATTAATTTTCCTAGGATTTTATCAATCTATTCACGAACTTAAGTAGTTTCTGCGCTCCGAATTGTAAATAAATTGTGGATAATAATAACAATAATAACAACAACATAAAAACGAAAAGGAAGAAGCATTTACCTGAGCCACGTTAGCCACAACCTCATTGGCAATCTCCACGAACGACTTCCGGAGACGCTCCGGCACGGTGGTGTACCCATTCTTGAGATCATCCTCAAGGTACGCCTCCTTGAGCCGGACATAGAACATGACGTACCTTCACGGCATAGTATCCAACATGTGTCTCATGTCATGCATCCCCTGCGTCGTCTGCTGGATCCACGCCACCGCCTCCTCCGGCGACAGCGACGGCTGGAAGTACTTCTCGTTTATATATGAGTGCGTACCCCAGCTTTGCGCCGGGGCACGCGGCGGCCGCGGGGCAGAGGTCGCCGATGCTAGGACTGTTAGCATGACGGCCGACGGGCGGCTAATCTTTGGAGCCGATGGCTTTTCATCGGCGGAGGAGGAGCGGATAGGAGAGTGGTTTGGGCGGCGGTGGGGGTGGCGGTTGTTGGTGGATGATGAAGAAGAAGAAAACCGAACCACGCAATCTGTCGATCTCGAGTCGAGCCATTTATGATCAGCTCAATCCTGCTGAACAACCAAAACTATCCGAAGGTAAAAAGCCACCATGACTGGATTATTTCGAGAGTTTATCGAAAACTTTAATCAAAACGACTTTCTCACGTTTATGATTGAATGATGTGGCTTGCGCTACGTCTCACTAAAGTTACCAGTACAACCCCATCATGAGTCATAGCACATGATTCATTAATTCGAGAGTTAAGTTAAAAAAGAAAATATAAACTTCATATTCAGGATACGAGAGATCCTAATTGATATTTTCCTCACTTTTTTTCCTTCTTATTTTCTTCATTTTTATTACTAAATTACTAGTGAAGCATTAGAGTATTTATCCTCGAGTACTTTCCAACGATTTTTTCGCTAAATTTGTCTTGCAAATCAGCGATTTCTGGCCAAAAACAAAGCCATATTGCGTCATCAATATCAAATTAGAACACATCGTAGTACATTGTACCAAAACAAAAGAAAATAATATGTACTTCATAAAGGACTATGAAGCCCCTCCTGAACTGGTTTAACATGCCACGATTGCTTCTATGTATTCGGGAAACGATTAGTTTGACCAACATTATCTGTATTAATTCCGCTAATCACGATTATCAATTTTCTTAAATCATTATGTGTCATTCTATGTGGCATATAGAGTGTCATGTGAAGAGTGCTCTTATTGGTGCCGATACCTTTAGAGTAAGATTTTAAGTATCGGTTTCGATTTTAATTTCGGTAACTAGCGAAATCGAGACGTCGATACGTTTCGGCTGTTGCGGTGATTTCGATTTCAGTTTCAGCCGTTTCGGTTTTGGGCAAAAGATTTTTTATAATTATTAATTATATGTTGACCAGATTTTGACTAAGGTTTTAAATATCTGTTTCGGTTTTGATTTCAGCACCCAGCGAAACTGATACGTTTCAGCCATTTCGATTTCAGTTTTGGCAAAAAGATTGTTTTAGTTATTAATTGTGTGTTGACCAGAGTTTGACTATATTTTGACTGTATTTTGACTTTAAATTAAAAATACGATAAAATTTTAAAAAAAATTTATAAAAATTTAAAAATTATGAAAGAATTTATAATTAATTTCATCACAATATTAAATATTATTTTAATTAATTAAAATTAATTTTGATAGTTAATCACTGTTTTTATATATTATTATATAAAAAATATATGAGAAATAATATGAATATAATTAAAAAGTTAAAAATTAACATAAGCAAATTTAACTTATTATTAAAATATAATTGACACATAAATAATTTATTAATTATAATATAATACAACTAATCATCATCATCATCAGTTGAGTTTAAAACATCTGGATGTGGAATTATGAATTCAGTACCTAGATGATTCAGATGAACATTTATATACATACGAGTCAGGACAACTAGTTCTGCGCAATCTCATGATAGCGATTCACATTGGGGTGAGACCAACATAAATTTTTTTTGGCTTTACTTTCGGTGGAACGGTCATGCACGCATGCACGTGAATAAAAAAAATCAACGTGTTTTTATCAAAATCATTTTCATTTTAGTTTCAACCAAAATATTTTTTTTATTAATTATATTTTGACTAAAATTTAACTTTATTTTAATTATTTTTTAACTTCAATTTAAAAAAATATAATAGGTTTAAAAATTTTTAAAAATAATGAACAGTTACGTAAATAATATTATGTACGTGAACAGTATTTGATAGAGACTGGCAAGGGCGTCGGAACCAGATTGGCAATAGCGCTAGCCTCAGTGCAAGGCCGACCTCAGCTTGCGAGAGTAGAGGCCAGGTCGATGAGGACGCAAGGTGGGTGAGGGAGCGGCAGCAAGCTGGCGAGTGCACGGGGTCAATCTGGTGAGGGCCCAAGCTCAGACATGAAGCCGGCGCGAGCTCGCTACACGAGCTGCCCGCTCGAGCTCACTTGGTGAGCTCCCCGCTCGAGCTTGCCCGACAAGCTCCCCGCACTAGCCCCGCGCGCCGCGCTCGCTCCACCCGCTCTGCTCACTCTGCACACATGCATGAAAATGAATAGTAAACCCTAAAACCGAAACAAAATATAAGATTTCGTTTCGGGTTCGGCCGAAATGGCTCGGTTTCGGCCGAAACTTAAAACCTTAATTTTGACTATACTTTGACTTCAAATTAAAAATACGATAAAATATTGAAAAAAATTAAAAAAAAATTTAAAAATTAGGAAAGCAATTATACTCAATTTTACCATAATATTAAATATTATTTCAGTTAATTAAAATTAATTTTGATAGTTAATCACTGATATAGTCTATTTTTAATATATATTAGCGTATTAAAAAAATATACAATAAGTAATATAAATATGATTAATCTTCATCCATGAATCAACTAAATATCTCTTTGGGAGGGAATCAGATCTCATTGGAAGTTATAATTGATAATTATGCTAGAATAAAAAATTTAAAATAAAAATAAAATCTATAATATTTAGACGCATAATACAATAATATTTATGATATATCAATTATCAATACGAAAATTTCTTACCTCCTTCTCGAATATGATTATAGTTTAAAACAGAAGTAAAATAATAGATCTACAAAACTCTATAACTGAAACACCAATGGTATTACAACACCTAAAAATCTCAACTCATATTGTCTGCAAACTTTGCAGTTTGCACTAACTATACATAAGCAATAAAGCCTAATATAATAATCAATCTTACGGCTAACAAACAAATAATCAATCAATCAGTACATCCACTTGCACCTTGCACCGATCCACAGTCATCGAGCCTGTGATCTATGGAATGAAACAAATTAACAGTGACAAACTACAGCCATCATATTCGTGATCAACCAAATAAAACAAACAAACAATAATAAACAGTAAATCCTACAACTGTGACTCACCGTCGAAACCAAAGGGCACGCCCCAATTGAGCCTGACTTCCCGGAGATGCCGCGAGCGCGCTGCGCTCGCCTCACCCGCTCTTCTCATTGCCAACAAAAATGGAAACCCTAAAATCGAAACTAAATGAGTCGAGTTATTTCGGCACCGCCAAAACCGAATCATTTTAGCCGAAATAATTCGGTTTCGACCGAAATTTAAAACCTTCCTTTGGAGACGAAAGTGTCCTCGGAATGCAATAAGAGGATCACAATGACAAATAAATATTAAAAAAGAGTGAGCTTTACAAATAATTGACTTTGTAGGGTTAAATTGTAAAACTGCCCCTTTAAACAAAAAGGATAAAATTTCCGCATTTCCGGGAAGTCACGAGAAAAACTTAATTCCTAAAAAAACAATTTGTCATGACTCCCTAAAAAATCTGCTTGGAGAAGATACATATTTTAAAAAAATTAATCATCTCTAATTAAGATTGATTAGGTATATAACATATGTTTTAATTTTTCTCATTTTAAAAAGGAAAAGCGAGATTTATTAAAATAATTGTCAAAATGAACTTGCATTCCACTTATAGAATTTCCGAAACTCTCAAACATAAATAGGAAAAGAATACATTTTTTATATTTTAAATTTCAAAAATAATGATAATTCAGGAATTTCATATTTCTGATTGACTTTGTATGTGTACACCTTGTGAGATTTTTGAAAATTTTTTTGAAAATATAGGAAGTTATATAAAATTTTGTGAATTATTTGTAAGAAAATCGAAAAATAAAAGTAAACGAGAAAAAACTTATTTTCTCAGAAAAAATAAATAAATAAACAAAATCACGAAAGAATTAGTCACTTAGCCGCCTAATATACTCTCCGCCTAATAAACTTATCAAGCCAGACAAACTTTTTATATCCTATTTATTTGCTCGTCCACGCGAATTTGGAATAAATAAATTTGGAAGGACAAAGGAAACCATTTTGCACATATACACCTGCAAAAGCATGAAATTAAACAGGGATACCTCGAGGAAACCACAACGTTTGTATGTATGCACTAAAATTAATTTTATTCAAAAAACCTTTGTCCTCTGTTATTATTTTTGGACAATAATTATATAGTAGATTTCGATAAAATCTTAGCAGTCCCTAATGAGAAGATAAGTCTAACTAACTTTCAATTCATTTATATGATAAATAGTAAAAATCTAAACTGATTATCTATCTATATATATATAAATTAAATATAATTGCTAAATTAACATTTGATGTAATTCTAACCTCAAACCGTACTAACAGTAGGATATATATTCACGGAATTTAAGATTTTATAATTGGGATAATTAACTGTAGCCTCTATAATTAGTCTTAATTATCTATAACTCCTGTAATTTCCAGAATTACCCACATCCTCTTTTTATCAAAATATTTACCTATACCCCTGATTGTTATTTAATCAAAATTTTTCTAAAAAATTTCAATTTTACCCTCGGTTATTTTACAATTAAACCCCTAAAACTTTTTTTTTATTATTTAACACCCCGAAATTCGATTTTTTGTAAATCGGAATAATTTTGAGGTAGTATTTGCAAAAATCCGAATTTTGGAGATTTTTCTGTAAATCGAAATAATTTCAGGGTGTTATTTACAAAAAATTGAATTTTGTTAAATAATAAAAAAAAGTTTTTAGGGGTTTAATTGTAAAATAACCGAAGGTAAAATTAAAATTTTTTGAAAAAAATTTGATTAAATAACAACGGCGACGTGGGTAATTCTGGAAATTACTGGAGTTATAGGTAATTAAAGTTAATTACAGAGGTTATAAGTAATTCTACCTCTATAATTTAGAAAAATAAGCATTTAATTCTTGATTTTGGTAGGGTTATAATTGCAAAACCTTGTTTCTAGAAACAAGTCCCGTCACGTACCCAATTTTCAAAAGCTAAATGTCAAACTAATGTATTCATCCCCTCCCACGTCTTCCATTCTTCTTCTTGCCGTCTTTCCTTCCTTTCATCGAAAAGCCACCCCCATACTTCCTCTTTTTGTTCCCCAGAGATTACCAATCCGAAACCCTAGCTCCAATCGCAGTCCCAAAAATCCCATCTTTCCCCCCCTAAATCTCATCTCCTTCCTCCGACAATCCATGGCGAAGGGCCTGTTTGATCTGGAGAAGCACTTCGCCTTCTACGGGGCGTACCACAGCAACCCCACCAACGTCCTCATCCACATGCTCTTCGTGTGGCCCATCTTCTACTCCTCCCTTGTCCTCTGGCACTTCACTCCGCCTCTTCTCCTTCTTCCTCTCGGCGGGGATGGCGCCGGGTTGGCGATCAACTTCGGGTTTGTGTTTGCCTTGATCTATGCTCTGTTCTATATCTTCATGGATAAGAAAGCCGGGTCCTTGGCTGGGGTTCTCTGCTTGTTCTGCTGGCTCGGCAGCGAAGCCCTAGCCAGCCTCCTTGGCTTCTCTCTCGCTTGGAAGGTTAGTTCTCCCATTATTGCAAAGATGAATTTTGAATATGTCTGCTTGATCTTGTTCTGTTTATTGAATTGAAGCTGATATGGTTTTGTGTGGCTGTTCTTAGTTTCTCTATTATTGGTTTTAATTTGATATGGTATTATTCAAACCTCTTGCTATTGACCTATTCGGAGTGGTTCATCGTGAGAAGAGAAATTTGTTTTCTTCCTGTTTCTGAGCAAACTGGGTGCTTCCTTGTTATGTATGATTTCTTGTTATTAACATATAGAATTTTGGATATTTTGCAGTGGGTTAATGGTGGTTTTCTCCTCACCAATTTCTTACTTGCGTCAAATATATGTTTTTTGGTGCTCTAGACGTTATATGGGGGATCAGGTCACTAACGTGATTATTTTGTATTTTAAATGGAAAAAAATGGTATACGCAAGCTGGTTCCGTTTATCCTACTATTTTGGACTTCTTTTCCGTCCGCCAATTTATGTGCACATTTATGTTGGAAGTGCTTTATTCTCCATTTCAGTCATCTTCTTCTTTTCTTTTCTGGGCTTCTTTTTCTGTGGACCAATTTATTTGTGTATTTATGTGGGTCGTAATTTGTTTGTCCACTTCAATCATTTACATTATCAATATCTTCTATTTATCGTGTCTCCTTTTTTGTGAGGCCAATATTTAGTTGGAACCTGATAACTTCCCTATTAGGTTTCTTTGAATGTGCCAATGAAAATTGTCATTGCGATGTCTAGAGCCTTTTAGCATGTTCAAACAAAGCCCCTCATTTTCTAATTATTATACAGAATGCCCCTGTTGAGGGATTTCTTAAAAGAATGAATTCATATAACCAATATATCCTTTATTCAATTCAAGAATTTATGAATTAATTCTTCACTTTCCATTTACTTCTATTAAAAACAATGGTGAAACAATGCTCTTTTATCGAAATGTTAGTTTTGATAAACCAACCAGGATGTTAATCTGCATACATCAAGAGGAATTTAATACTACAAGAATATTGTTACACAAATTCTGTTTGGTTACATTTTTCTTAATTTGATCATGATACAAGCATATTGCTTTCCCTTTTGGCAAGGAAAGTCTGCTTTTCTTTGGTAACTGAATTGTCCCCTTCATAGAATAATTCGGATTCTAGTGTGAGCATGTGCCTAAGATGTGAGGTTGTTAAATCGCCTGAGCATCTTGTTAGTGGTCCGTATAATTTGCTAGGGACAGATGCTTTGCCATATCTTTAAAGCTTAAATAATTTCTTCAATTCAGACTTGAATGAGGAAGATTTACTTAATGATTCATGAAAAATTCCAGTTGATTAGTAGAACTTGTGCATTCTAAACATCAGGTGCTTGTTTTGAGCGCCTACAAATCCTAGTCTGATCAAATGCTGATTCTACACAATAAATGATTCTTAGGTGCTCTTTTTGAATATATACCACAAATACAAATCACCATTTGGAAGATTTTCTTGCCTGAATGTTTCTTGTTAAATTTGTTGGTTAGTAGTTGTTAGTGTAGCCAACTAACATGTGGTCATTTTGGACTTCTTTTTCTTCAATGTGACATCTGGCCATGGTTTCTTTGTCTTTAGATCAGCTTAACAGGCTACCCCAGCTTGGCCGTGCTTCAGATTGTTTTTTTACATTTTTCAAACAGCAGACTACTTTTCAAACGTGCTTGAAAGAATTAGCTATAATTCTCTGATCTAGTGCGGTCATTATTGATTAGGAAAACAATAATCACACTATGAAAAGGTCTCAAAATTGCTGTTACAATGGCTGGGATTGTTGCTTGGGAACTTATTATTACACTAATTACCGATTGTCCATGGGAACTTTTTATTGGAATTTGAATTGGATATCTTTAAAATGTGGAACCTGTCATTGCTTGAATCTCTTCATTTCTTCTGAAAAAAAGGTAATTGGTAGTGCACTTTCAATGCAGTTGAATTATCAGTGTCACAAATGATATATGAGATGGCAAAAGGTCTGGCTAAAAATAATATAACCCTCATGTAAAATTTGTCTGATATAAGTTCCTTTGGTATGTGGCAGTTTCTTGCAAAGCGTTAGCCAATTCTTGCTTTGCTTTGTATTACAGCCTTGCAGTCGCACTTTCTATGACAATTTTTTGTACATTGATATTAGCTTCCACAATGTTATGCTGTGAATAAGTGTCGCTGGTGTCAAGGCATATCTCTGTTTCTGATATGTTCTTTTGGCTTTAATTTTGTGTAATGTTTCTATCTATTAAATGAAGAATCTAGGCTTGAGTGTTTTTTGTAATATATGGGAGTGTCTTATTTGCAGTTCGTTCTGGCTGCTCAGTTGTTGTGCTGGACCGGACAATTCATAGGCCATGGTGTATTTGAGGTAGCATAATGCAGAATCTGTATTCCTAAATTGGAGGCTTGTAAATAGACAATGTACTGTTGGATTCACTTTATGTTATGTCTCCAGAAACGAGCGCCAGCTCTCCTTGATAACCTGTCTCAAGCTCTTCTGATGGCTCCATTCTTCGTGCTACTTGAGGTAACAATCTATTTCCACATTGTCAATCACTAGTGTTTGCTTGCTAAAATCTAAATTACTTCCTGCTTTTGTTCAGGCACTACAGAGCTTCGGCTACGAGCCATACCCAGGATTTCATGCCAGTGTAAATGCAAAGATAGCAGCCGACCGCAAGGAATGGCAGGCCAACAAACAGAACAAAAGTTCTTAACCTTTCAGAAATCAGAAGCAATCTGGTGATTTGACTCCAGGAGTAAATACATTTTCTCAGATAGACTACCATAGTTTGTATATTCTTCAGAGATAATGTACTTGTCTGAAGCAATACTGAACTTGTTACAGATATTATTTTTAACAATTTTCAGATTATAGCAACAAATTTAGAATATTTTAACAGTTTTGCTAATTGAAGCACTGCAATGCACAATTCCTGGGGAGGCTATTGACTGAGCTGTTGCCAGGCTCAGGCTTCCAAACTCCTCTACCTTTCATTGCTTCCCTTATGCCCAACACTTTGTTCCATTGCCCATTGCTGGCATAGATATGTGAGAGAAGAACATAATCACTGCTATGATCTTCCAGCTCTTCAAGATGTCTTCGCACACGCTCACCAAGCTTGATGTCCCCATGAACTCGGCACGCAGCCAGCAATGTCCTCCACATGACAGCCTTGCCGTCCATTGGCATGCCTTTTATCAGCTCATACGCCTCGCTAACCAGCCCCGCTCTCCCAAGAAGATCAATCATGCATCCATAGTGTTTGACGGTAGGATTGATCCCATAGTCACTCCTCATACTGTCCAAGTACTTCCTCGCTTCTCCTACCAAACCAGCATGTGCGCAAGCGCACAGCACGCCTAAGAAGGTAATGTCATTAGGTTCTTCTAGCTCAGTCTCTCGCATTTCATCGAACAGCTCCAAAGCTCGGACAGCATGCCCATGCATAGCTAATCCTAGAATCATCGAGTTCCACGAAACCACATTCCTCTCTTTCATGCCTTGGAAAACTTCAAAAGCTTGATCAATTGCGCCACATTTCGCGTACATGTCAACCAACGAATTTGCAACCGAAACGAACTGTTCAAGCATGGAGCTACTAATAGCATGCGAATGAACCCATCTCCCGAACTCCAGCACGCCCAATTCCGAACACGCAGAAAGCGTCACGACCACAGTTGCATCATCGCCAGCAAATCCGCTTTTCTGCATTCTCAAGAACATCCTCAGCGCTTCCTCACACTCACCACTGTTAGCGTACCCATCTATCAGCGCGTTCCAAGACACAACATCCCTTTTCGGCATTTCATCAAACACCTTGCCGGCGCTCTCCAAATCCTTCAACACACCATACATATGAACAAGAGTGTTGCAAACAAACACGTGCGATCCAAGTCCGTGCCTCAGCACGCAGCAATGCAGCTGCCTGCCGAGCTCCGCGACGGCCAAGTCGCCGGAAATCTTGAGCAAGAAGGAGAAGGTGAAACTATCCGGTATCTTGCCGTGCTGCCGCATTCCTGTGAAGAAAAGGAAAGCCTCCTCGGTTCTGCCCGTGCGGCCAAACCCTCTGATCATGGTGTTCCATACGAAGGCATCGGGAAAGTTGAGGTGGCGGAAGAGTCGGAGCGCGTGGTCCATGGAGCCGTGGTCGGAGACGGCGCAGAAGGAGATGACGCGGCCGACGACGAAGACGTGCTGGTCGAAGCCGGTGCGGATTATGCGGGCGTGGACCTGGGCGAGGTCGCGCATGATGGAGCATGGCTTGAAGAGGGAGACGAGCTGCTGCTCTCTCGCTTCGAAGCTCGAGAAAGAGTCGTCTGCTCCTCCTCCTGCTTCTTCTTCTTCTTCTTTTTGGGGATAGTGAGGAGTCTGGTGCAGTAGCGATGCGGCGGAAGATAGGCTGCTTGTTTGGAAAGAGCGCGATAGACAGAGGATGGTGCGCTTTATGAGCAGACGCATAAGCATAATGTTGTCTAGCGAGTCCCAAGGCACACAATATACGACGAGGTCAGTGGAAATTGTATGCGAAAATATGGATCCGATCCCATTTGATAAAGTTCACTCAAACTTGAGCGAAGATATGAGAGATAGTTTTAATCAAGTTTTTAAGTTTCGGTTTTAATTTTGATTTCAATGCCGAAATCAATCTGTTTGGTCGTTTCAGTTCCGTTTTGATTTCGGAAAAATTATTTTTAACATTTTTTTAACTATAATCAAACTCGGGTATTATTTAAAATAAAATTAAAATTTTAACTACTAAACTAATAATAATTTATAATATAATTATAATATATAGATATAAATAATATATTTTTGAGATTTGAAATTGCAATCTAAGCCCAAATGCTTTTTTTATGATGGAAATCGAAATATTTTAATTGAAACTTTAAAACATGATTTTAACCATTTATATGGATTGGTTTTTATTTATTTCAATGGAATTAATTTTGGATTGTTAATGGGTTTGATCCGTTCAAATATTCGATTAGTCTTGGTCAGAAAAATTAAATTTAAACTTGAATTTTTGGAGCTTGAGTAAGAATTGGTCCGCAAATTTTGATGAAATAATAGTTAGGTATAACATAAAATATTTCAGACTTAAGCTCGGTCCAAGAATTTTGACTATTTAGTTTGGTTGAACTTTTCATTAGCAGATTCTAAGATTGGTCTCTTCCAACTAATTTAGGCTATCGTAATGGCTAAATCGCTCCACAAAAATTAACAATAAGTGGGTTTAACGATGCCCAAAATAAAATGGTCTTCTTACCATTTACTCCTAACTCGGTCCTACGAGAATTTGATTTTGCTTTTTTAATAAGTCATTAGCATTAATTTAATAATTAACAAAATTTTTAAATGAGAAAAGCTTTGGAATGAAGATTCGCAGAGCTTTACCCCGGGTTAGAGGGAGCCCTTCCAGAAATTCTCAGCGGCAACCGGGCCGAACCCAGGCCAAAGAGGGGGTTTGGAAATAGTTTTCAACCAGCAATTGACGCGCCTCGGTTAACACCTCATGAGCTGCGTCATTGCCCCAAGCGCAAAGATACGTTGCACAGTCGCTCGAGAACAAAATTTATAGGAGTTACTGTATTCCCCGACTCTCAGCAGCCCATGTGGGACTAAACCCAATGCACGGGCCTGGACCTGATTTCCAATGGGCTGGGCCTTAACCGGAGTTTACCTCGATTAGGGCCCAAGTTTGGGGCAAATTTCATGTCAAATAAGTCGCAAGGGCAACGACCATAACTATCTTCGAGTTGGGAGTCAAAGCGTCCTCAACCCCAACCAAACGTACGACCAAAAAAAAAGTCAAACAGTACTTTGTATCTGCCACGTCAACAAATGCTAACATGCGCAAAATCTAAGTCGCTGAAGTTTTAGCGGATGCAAATCTTCGGTGGTTGAGACTTTAATTATGTCTGATCTCCTTTCATTTTCTTTGACAGGGAACTGACGGGAAAACCCCACAATGTATGTGAGTTGTTAACCCGAGAGCAAAACAAGGGATCCGAATCCGAAAATACATCTCAAAAGTACGTAATGCATGACGCGCTACACATCTTCTAATTCCGCCTCGTCGCCAACATTTACGCTTTTTAACTCGTAGAATAATACAGCGTTGACTCCGATATGCTGACTTTGCACCAAAAGAAGTAATTGTAATCGTAATTTAAATTTTAATTTATTGACTTGGCTCTGTGAGTTCTCTCTAATGTTACTGGAATCAATTCGGATCTGACGGGTTAACTTGATTTAGTGCAGACAGGTCGATTATGGGAGATAGGCAATCCCATGGATAATAATTTATGATTTTAAACAAATATTTTTATATTATTATGACTCTATTATCATTATTTTTTAAAAAAATTTTATTGACCGTCAAATCACAGTTTTCATTGCCATTTATTTGAGTGTATGGTACGAGATTATTTTATAATTTTATAAGCTCGTTTAAAAGGTGTATTCTTCGGGATATGTAGAAGGGAGAATAATCAAGATAACAATGACTCGGTTCGGTCCTCGGATGCTCCTAATTGGCTAATGGCAACCAATGCCGTCTTTGAACCGATTCCGCCGGTTCCGTTCATCCCCCTCGGTCTTCTTTCTCACTTTCGAGTCACCAATCAAATCAAAAGTTAATCTCTCCAATTATTTACTTACTGATTTAATAATCTTTCGGCGAAATGGATCGCTTTTTCCTCCAATCATATCCCGCCACGAGTGCATTGTCAGGGGATAACCCGTCTGTCGGGTCGCGGGAGGCAGTCCGTCTTCCACGACATGGATTAGCTTGGACGACTAAATCACCCACTCGCGCTATTTAATTATAATTATTTTCGATAATTTAATTTGCAAGCCAATCACAGTCCAATACGTAGTCAGGTCCCCATCTTTTGTTGTGGATAAGACCAATTGCGCTCTACGTATTATTTTTTTAGGGTTTTTTTTTTTCTCGGAAAGCAGGAGAACTTGTTGGGCGGAATCTTTTCTGGTTTTCAATGGAAGCGTGCACTAATCATGATCATTACGAACGATGCGATGCTATCTCGTTCCAGTTCTGTGTGAATGAAGTAGTTATTTGCTTTTTCCGCGCGCTAATCACAGTTATGGTAAGTTATAAAATGACTCGAGCATTTGGATTAGAAAAAAATGGATTCTTGGTTAGACCTCATCATATTTTAATTGTGATTAACTGAGAGTACTAATTTCGTAATGAAAAACTTATACTAATCATCGAACTTTAATCTATTTTAAAGTTATTTTGCATGAGATGAGTCCAATCATTTAGATATAATTGCTTAACAAATCCTATCCTTTGGTTGGTGATCCGACATTTTCTCTTGAAAAGAGATATGTGTCGTATATCTAGTTAAAATCTAAACCAATGGTAGTAGCTAAAAAGCCTACCGGTCATTTCGAGTTGAAACTAGAACTTCAAACTCCAGTATAAATTTGGTACTACTCCATGAGAATGAATATCTTATGATCCTCTCGGGTTCGAGTTCGAGTTCGAGTTCGAGTCCGAGCCCGAGCCTAAAAATATCGGCTGCCACATCCGGAAGCTGTGTCCTACGACGCCTCATGACCCTTCTTGACCAATAATTGAACAGCCCGAGAGAAACGAGTGCAGGCAATCGATGCACATCAATAACATGGAATCTTCCTTGAGTACCATCCAGCATTCACATCTCTCTCCTTCACTAATCTTTCTTCACTTACGAAAAAAAAAAAAAAAAAACAAACAAACAAACAAACAACAAAACAAAACAAAGTTTGTTGCTTTTGAATCCCACTCAGTTTCCCTTTTTTTTTTTTTTATTGGGTCATTCGCATATACCTTTCTCTAAAATACCGAATTTACATGTAATTTCTTTATAAAAAAATTTTAAAAATACATATAACTTCTTTGGCATTTGCCATTAATAAAAAAAAACTTTTGTCAGTATGCTTCCATATCAAACTATGTATTAATTTTTAATTAGAGTTGTCAAAAAATAAAAATATTTATATATTTATACATATGAATATAGAAGTAAGATACATTTCTCAATTTTATATCAAATTATAAAAATTTCTTAAAAATATAAAAATTGTATTTTTTTTAAAAAAAAAAAATTGTTTAACCTCTAACACCAACACTTAGAATTTATGTAGGGTTCTACAAACATCAAAGGATGATAATACTAATTAAATATGAATTCATTGTTGAAGTAATTGAACTCAGATGAACAAGATAGTTGTCGCAATGGCAAAGGCCAACCTCAGGGCACCAAAATGCTCATCGGTGATCATATGTTCCTCTTTTCTAACCTCGACATCACTTTCAACTCGAGTGGCAACATGCACGATTCTTTTTCTATATTTTCTCCATAGTAAGTATTTTTGTCAATACCAATATTAGCTTAAACAACTTTCGGCTTGGAGCACATTGACAATCTCAAAAATCAAACCAAATTTTTTATTGAATGCTTTGTCTATAATCTTGGTGATGTCGCTTTTAATTTGGAGAATGACAACCTTACTATCTTGTAGTTGTTGTTATTACTATTGCCTTCGGTGACAAAAAATGTTGACGATGGTGTTATCAGACTTAAGAACACACAGAGTAAAAGATGAAAAAACTATAAAAATAAGAAGGGAGAGTTGGCCATTAACGAAGAAGCTCTTGAAGTGGAAGCAGAGGAGGAAGGACAAACGATAGTGAGACCATCAAAGATGAAGGATTGAAATGTGTCGACAAGAGAGAGGGTGGAGAGGAGGAGGTTGGTGAGGTTAGAGGAGAAAAGGGGTGGGCAAGGGCCATGGTGAAGACATATTCATTGAGGATAATGCCAACAATTAGGAGGAGAAAGGAAAGGCAAAATCTAACCTCTTTTTTGATAGGTTGTACGAGTATTTCTGAAATTTTCTATAACTTAAAAAATCCACAAAATATTTATTTATTTGACAAGAAAATAAAATGGGAAGAGTTTTGTACAATTTAATTTATGAATAAAAGAGTTATATGTAATTTTTAAGTTTTTTGAAAATTTATATACAATTATGACAGTTTGCAAGGTATTAAAAAAGATTTTTTTAAATTTTTTTTATTATAAATAAATTCATAAATTTTATTAATTCTTTGTAATTTGTTTGTTTAGACGGTGTCAGACCGGATATCACCCAAACACCAGGGCATGTACACAATGACTCGAGCTATTTTATTTTTCTAAATTATTCAATTTGTTTTCACCGTCCATGGTTGAAAAAAAAAAAAAGTGGGAAGAGTGAGAGTGTGACGGTAGATATTGCAATAATCATACCATATCACACCTCATAAATCACTTGCAAACTGTAATTATCACTAGCCAGATATTTTCAAGAGATTTAGGCAAACATAGTTATCAAAAAAAGATGGCGAGCCCCGGAGCCACCGACTGCAACTCAAACTGCTTTCAATCTTTATTGAGGTCCAAGCTCAATGGGACTTGGACCCAAAAGAAAAACTATGTACCCGGTGGTTCCCTTCCAACCCACGTAACTCGGTATTTATATGACTCTCCTCCCTCTTCACAACCAAAATTCTCCCTCATTAACGGCTCTCTTCGTTCCTCCTCTATAGCAAAATGGAGCACGGTCTCATGGCGACCAGAGAAGGAGAAGAGCCCTTGGCCTTGCCGCCGGGTTTCCGCTTCCACCCCACCGACGAGGAGCTCATCACCCATTACCTCATCAAGAAGGCGGCCGACTCCGACTTCGTCGCCTGCGCAATCGGCGAAGCCGACCTCAACAAGTGCGAGCCGTGGGATTTGCCACGTGAGTTTTACACAAATCATCGTCGCTTTGTCGATGTCGTTCGTGTTCGCTTACTAATTTGTTGACGTTTGAGATTGAAGGGAGAGCGAAGATGGGGGAGAAAGAGTGGTACTTCTTCTGCGTGAAAGACAGGAAGTATCCGACGGGATTGAGGACGAATAGGGCAACGGAGTCGGGGTACTGGAAGGCGACGGGAAAGGACAAGGAGATTTACCAGGCGAAGAACCTCGTCGGGATGAAGAAGACGCTTGTGTTCTACAGAGGAAGAGCTCCGAAAGGGGAGAAGAGCAACTGGGTGATGCACGAGTACAGACTCGAGGGAAAGTTCCAATCCTTCCCCAGAATCTCCAAGGTCCATATCAATCATCGTTTTCGATTCTCAAATTCTAAACTTTTGATTCTCTGTTTTCTTAAATGATGATTTTGGTTATTACGGATACAGAACGAGTGGGTGATATGCAGAGTGTTTCAGAAGACCGCGGCACCGGGAGGGAAGAAGAGCATGGGCTCGCCGCTGCTGCCGCCATTGATGGACGAGAGCTACAGCAACAACAGAAGCTACCCGGAGTCCGACCCGGCCCACGTGACCTGCTTCTCCAATGCCATGGAGGGCCCCCAAGGCCATGAGGGGAGCTCTGCTCCTCCTCCATTTTACTCTCCCAAGGACTACCCATTTTTCGACCCAAAGCTGCAGTACTCAGGTTCCAGCTTCGTGCAATTGCTGGATTCCAATGGGTACAGCTACGGGCGAAAGCCGAGCTGCAGCATCTCGCAGGAGACCGGTCTCACCTCTGACGTGAACACGGAGATCTCCTCCGACCCCTCTGCCTCCGCCGGGCAGCTCCAGCTCCACGATTGCTTCTGGAGCTACTGAAAGTATTTCAATTGTTCTATTTTTTTTTTTTGTTTTCGCGTATGGTGCTGGTTTGTATCTAGTGTTTGAGATTGTGATTATGGTGCGATTGTAGTATGAAGATTGCATCGTTCATCAACCTTTTTTTTTTTTTTGTTTTTTTTTCTGATTAAAAGAACTGTTGAATCGTAGAGCATGATGAAATATGGGACCTTTAACCTTTTTTTTTTAAAGAAAACTGATGATGACAGTGAAATTGGGAATCAATGATTCATGAGATTTAAACATCAGATGATGCGTGGCTTGATCGTTCTATGCACGAATCTGTGTCTCCACCACTCACATGTCATTGATAATAATCCCCACCATAAAGATTTTTAGGTGTGGCCAGTTGCAGTTAGGTCACCTACTCAAAATCCTCACACCAGATGTCCATATCAAACTCGAAAAGAAAACAGTGCCATGACATGTAGCCACAATACTTCGATTTGGCATTAAGAAAAATTATGAAAAAAAAAAAAAGAATTAAAATATATTTCTTGATGATTTGAACCAAAGCTATATTTTTAAAATTTAAATATACATATTTGTATCTAACAAAAAAAGGCACAGTTTTCTTGATTTTTTAAATTACAATAAATAAAAAAGAAGGGTTTGTGGCCCTTTGATTTGCCATTGTCTGAGAAGGTTGATTTTAATGCGAAGGGGAGAGAGAGATTTGGGAGTAGTATCTACAGCGATCGAAAAATGGAAATATTTGAGACTTGCACGTAACGGGCAGGTGCCCTTGTTAACATGTCGATGAGTCGCGGGTCTCGCTTCGGTCCCCACTCGATGGACTCCTCGCTGCAAAAATCATCTCCCATGTGGGCCGTGCGGGCCGACCCCATTATTGTTTCCATTGGCCATTAGGACGCAGGTGCCCTCCTGCCACGTCGGCCGCGCTGTCCTTGATGCAGATCAGAACACTCCGCTAATCTTGTAGGCCTGGTTTTGTTTGGAATCAAAATCAAAATCAAAATCTGTCTATTTCAAAATTATTTTTTTTATATAAAATAAATATTACTTATTTTACACTATTATTAAATTAAAGTATTATAAAAAATTAAATAGTTTTTCGAACTTTAAATTATTAAAACGTTAATTTTAATAAAAAGATATTAGTTTACAAAAATGGTTTACTAATTTTGATCCTAATTCTGATCCTGATCCCAAATCAAACGGTGCTCTATATCTTTCCTCTCTTTCTCCAATTTTGATTTTATTTTAGTAATTTCAAACATTTCGACAGTTTCATACATTGTATAATTTTAAATATTCTAAAATTTTAAAATAATTTGTGAAATTATTTCTTCACGTCACCCATTGGAACTGATACTTTTTAGATAAAATATTTTAATTTGGCCAAAAGTTAAAACCTTAAATAAAATATCTACTAGAATTTTTTATATATATTACTAAAATTTATAATAATTTTTCTACATTTTATAAAAATTATATTGTTTATATTTTTAAAGACTTATACATGTTTTTTTGAATTTTCCGTAAATTATAAAGTTTTTTTTTCGAAAATGTCCTTATCAGAAAGTAGAGAAAAAACAAAAATTTTGAATTTCTAGTTTCACATAAATCGAGATAAAATGAGTAGTTTTTTTTTTAATTTAATAATTATCCCAACCAAAATCAAACAAGGACAAATTAGTTATTTTAAATTCATTTAATTGATAAAATTAAATTAAAATAGAATGATCGGTAAATATTTTAATTGAGATAATTTTTTGTAAATTTATAATATAAGAGGAGCAATTTTTTTACTAGCAATCAAACACAATTAATTTTTCATAAATTCATCATAAAATCGGTGGTTCTATACTAAAAACTTTATAAAAAATCATGAATTTAAAGGTATACATAAGAAATTTTTTAAATAGTATGAAATAATAGGCATTTAAAATGTGTAGATGCTTACATAAAAACCTAATTTATATTCAGTGCTATAAAAATAAATTTATTATTAGAAAACTTGCTTATTAGCAACTAAAAAGTCAAATTAATGTTTAGAAGCCAATTAAGAGACTAGACAATCCATGATATTTACTAAGACTGCTCGCTAAGCATCTAACTTTCATTAGTTATCTAAGTTATTATTTTTCGATACATTAGAGCGGATGGTACAAAGAAAAACTTGTAAAATTGACGGGAAAAAACAAAGGTTAAGATATGACCACTCCAAATCTTGTTAGCCGAAAAAGACTAGTCGATTACAAAATAATTGGATCCGAGTTGATATGACAAAAGATGGGCCACTCGTGCGGGGAACACTCTACTTAATGAAAAAAAAATTGTTACTTTTAGATAATGATGGTTAATCATAGACTCGTTCGGATTATGGATAATATCTGTGATTATTACCATTAATATGATTAATTTGCGATGATCACAGGAAAATATATTTAACGCTTATTTTGAAATTTTCCATGGAGACACAAAAATGGTCGCCGAATTGACTATTTTCATTTCGAGCGATCTGATTGGGCACGCTCGATGGGCATATGGCTTGCGAATAAAAAAGCATTATGAAAAAATATGACGCCAAATATCGGACCATGGTGTGACCAGGTGGCCCGAACCTGTAACCGATAATTAGGCAGGCTCCATGGCCTGATTAGTGGTTCGTGGGCCCCGCTGACATCCCCTCAAGACACGCGCTTCCAGTTATGCCCGCGTCATCAACTTCGGAACGCGACAACCATGTCCTCTTCGCTGCTCCGCTCTGGTGGCCTTTTTTTTTCGGATTTACGCAAATACGGCCCTACCTTTTTTAGATTTATGCCACGGACAGGAGAATGAAGGCGGCTCTGTGGAAAAACAGAAAAAAAAAAAAGAGTTTTTCCATAGAACAAACAATTTGGTACAGGATAATCGAGGATAACCTCATTTCAAATCCAAACAAAACCGAAGTGAAAATAACGTTAAATAACTCCGAAATACCCAACAAAATCCAACTCGGAACACAATTCTATTTTTGCACAAAACTAAAACCAGCCAGAAACATCTTCAATCCTACTTCGAGATATCCTGTTATCAAACCAACTCTAAAATTAGTTCTTAGTAGAATGGATGGTGCATGCACATCACTGAGGCAATTGATTGATTCCAGTCTCAAAAGGAAATCCACATCCAAATGTGCACATTTTTCCTTTGTTTTTTTTCTGTTTTCCAAACAAAGCCTGGCTCCTCTGTTTCTCCAGGCAGGAATATTTGGTATTCTGCACGGAAGATCACATCCACTGAACACAACAAAAGTACATCTGGACTGCACAGTTTTTGCAACTTGCGGCTGTACGAGAAGAGTTTCGTTAGTCATCACTGCTCAAGTATAGAATCAACCCCGAATAGCTAACCGCAGGGTGTGCTCTGGTTTCCTGCCAAACTCAAACCATCATTGCTAATATCCATCGTGCAATTATCGTTGTCGATGAAGTCATTAAACAATCCTACCAGAGAGTCGTCGAAAAGCTGAGAAGCAGAGACGCAGTCAACGATACGCTCCGCGAAACACAACTCGGGGAATAACGGCGCCACCTTCTCTTCGAAATCGCCTACTTCAGTGGGCTTAATACTCTCATGATCACCCATGCTCATCTTCCGATGCTTCTTCTGATATATTCTGCACAGAACCCACTTATCCAACCACAAACACAATAGAAAACACAACGATGAACACAGATCCAAACTATGATCAGTAAACAATCGATAACAACAATAGGACGTACTCGCATCTATCCATTGACCCTTCTTGTAGGTCTAACGGCATCGGAGCCGCCAAGGCGGTTCTCATGCATGATTCACTCTGTCTGGTTAATGTACCTTCCATTGCTATCTATCAGCTTGTCAGTGCCTGTCGCCTTCCACTAGCCCGACGCCGTCGCGCGGTTCGGCCGCACGCCGTTCGGGTACTTCCGATCCCTCGGTGTGAAGAAATACCACTCCCCCTCAAAGAACTCGGGTTTCTCTGGAAACAACCAAAAATTTTCTGCAAGTCATTTCAACAAAAACGGGGCGTGCAGTGAACAAGCTGCTTGAATAGAAGGAAACCGGGAAGCTGCCATGGATCGAATTTGTAGATGTTGAGCTCGGGGATTATTGGAGCAGTGCATGGCTTTGAGATAGCTTGGTTCCGTAGGTAGAAGATGATCAGCTCTTCGTCTGTCGGGTGGAATCGGAAACCCGGCGGCGGCTCTGTCTCCATCGTCTTCTACCTCTGCTCTGGCCCTCTGTGAAATGTTGGAATTAAGGGAACAAACGTCTTTATAATCTCGTTTAGAGTTAATTAATTGCTGATTAATCGCGGTGATTTTTTTAGCTGAAAAAATAAAATAGAAAACAGCATTTGAACTTGATAAAACTCGAAACGTGTCGATTTGGATACGTGGACGGTGTTTTGTTTGACGTAATGGGTGTTTGCTGTTTTAAAGGTGGAGTAGGATGAGGGAACATGTGTATAGTTCGGGATTGCCGGATTGGGATGGGAGGGAATAAATAAAGGAAGGAAACAAAAGAGATTTGTGAGTGGTTGGTTATCCTGCCACGTCAGAAGGAAGGGTCCGGATTGGTCGGATTTTGGGGCCCACATAATGCTTGCCTCGGTGGTGGCTTTTGACAAAGGTGTTTGGAACGGGACTCGAGGCGAAAATGTCTGACCTGACGCGTATGAAAGTACCAGATGTTGCTGTTGGGTGTGCACCGTCCGATGCTTTCCATATTTGAAAGAATCTTTCGAGTTTTCACACTCGATAATAAATTTGATGAGCCATGTTGGTTATTCTTTCGGAAAGGTCACCATGCCATGTTATATTTATCGATTACCACTCATTTATATACAATAAATCATAATTGCGAAATTTTAAATAATTTATTGATTGTATGTTATATTTTTACTCTAATTGGACTATGAATTGACATCATTTTCAAAATGATCAATCAAATAATGGTATTGAGTTCAAGATTTTGAGTCAAAATTATGTAGTTAGTGACGACTTTTCTAGTGATTATTGGCTAGCTAGAGATTATAATAAGATAAAATTTTTATTAATTTCTTGATTGCGTAAACTCCATAATTGAATAGTTAATTTTATTTTTTGATAATGCATCAAAATCAATCAGCCAGAGTCAAAAAGCCACTAAAATCGAGTCCAAAACTAGGTTGTGAAATAGTGAATGCAAAAGAAAACTCTCTAAAACACAGAGTTATGAGAAGTTCAGCTTGATTCAACATTTGTTTGAGTCAATTTTAATAAAAAATTAAATTCAGTTAAAATTCAATCAATATGTAGAATTAAATATTTTTTTGCGAAGAAACCCTTGAATTTTACAAAATTACATTTTTATTTAATTTTTTAGAAAATTTTGTAAATAATTTATTATCCAAAAATGATATAAAATTTACATTTTCACGGATAAAATAAATTTCAATCAATTACATGCAAATTACAAGATTTTAACGTATAAAATTCATCCCTAATTAAATTTTATTCATTTTTAAAATGAAACCAATCACAATCATCAAATCACCTCAATTTGGCTTTAAAATCTTCTTCAGCGCCTATAAAAGAGATTGGAAATCTGTAAAAAAGAGGAACAATAACAGAAACAGAGAGAAGATCAGAGGAAGGAGAGAGCCATCATTGCAGAGAAAGATTAGAGCAGGAGTCGAGAGAAGATCAAGAAAGTATCAACAAGTAAATTCTTACTCTGTTTCTTCTTCTCCTTCTTGATTGCTTTTGTTTTGCTTCTCAGCCCCCAAGCAGCTCTGCTTCTTCCTCCCCATCCTCCAAACCCTAATTGCGATCTCGCTGCCGCCATGGAGCTCCTGTTCATGCTTGACCATGGCCTCTGCCCTCGTCAATAACATCAGAATCTCGCTTGAGAACTTTTCACGAGTGTACAGCCAGCTCAGCCTGCGCATCTCTTTCAACCGCAACCTTCTTGACGAACCCCAGCCCAAGGATAAGCCCGATGCCGAGGAGGACACCAAAGATATCGTTGATTTTGAGTTCCACCTCCATGATCCCATTGCCATGCTCCTAGCTGATGAGCTTTTTTCCGATGGAAAGCTCGTCCCGCTTTAGCTCCGACCAAAAGAGGGAGTGGCGGGGCGCCTCTCGCCCCGCCGCTGCCGCAGCCATTCAAATCCGACCGTCTAGCTAGAGAAGAAGATCGGGTCAGGATCAAGACAAAGAAAAGAAGAAGAGGATGGAGGCAAGCACGAGAGAAAGGAGAACAAGAGGAGAGAAAAAAAAAAGTAAAACAGAAAGTTTCCAAAACAGAAAAGGGGGAGCCGCGGCGCATGTGAGGAGGAAGGCATGGGTTTGGAAAAGAGAAAAAATAAAAAAAAAAGGTTGCTGCTGAAAAATAAATTGTTCCTTATCTCAATTTTCATGTCACCGAGGCTACCTACAGTTCTTGGCACGTTGGCGAACTCTTGAATCAATACTATAGTCATCTACGGTCCTTTGAAGATGATAATAAATACAAAAAACTATTGACTAATATCGTGGTCACTCGCGGTTCCTCGAAAATAACAATGAAGGTGGCGAACTCTTAACTCTACTGTAGTTACCTGTACCCCTTCGAAGACAACGGTTCCCCATCACTTAATTAGCTTTCGGGTTCATATCCAAACCAATTTTCGTACTCATACTCAGTCAGTCTTCAGATTCTCACTTAGCCAATCTTTAGACTCATATCTAAGCCAGTTTTCAGGCTCGTACTCAGCCAGTCTTCGGGCTCATGTTCAGCCAGCATTCTGCCTCGCATTTAAGTCAATCTTCAAACTCATACTCAGTTAACTTTTGGGCTCGCACTTAGCCAACCTTCGAACTCGCACTAAACTAGGCTTTGGACTCGTATCTAAATTAGCCTTAGGGCTCGCACTCAGCTAATCTTCAGTCAGCCCTCAGGCTTGCATCTAAGTTAGTCTTTGGACTCGTACTAAGGTAGCCTTCAGACTCACACTCAGTCAGCTTTCGAGCTTACATTCAAGATAGCCTTTGGGCTTGCATATAAACTAACTTTTGGGCTCGCACTCAATCAGTCTTAAGGCTAGCATCCAAGTTTGCTTTTGGGCTCACACATAACCAGCTTTCGGGCTTGCATATAAGCCAGTATTTATGCTCGTATCTAAGTTACCCTTCGGACTCACATATAAGCTAACTTCGGGCTCGCACTCAGCCAGCTTTCGGGCTCACATTTAATCAGCCTTTAAGTTCTTATTAAGCTACCTTTCAGATTCACACTAAGCCAGACTTCGAGCTCATATCCAAGCTAGCTTTAGAACTCGCATTGAGTTAGCCTTCGGGCTCACATTTAAGCCAGTTTTTGAGCTCGCACTCAGTCAGCCTTTGGACTCACACTCAACCAGTCTTCAGGTTCACACTTGACTAGCCTTCGGGCTCACATTTATCTAACCTTCGGGCTTGCATCCAAGCCAATCTTCAAACTTGCACTTAGCCAGCCTTCAAGTTCGCATCTAGTCAGCCATCGGGTTCGCATAAAGCCAGCTATCGAGCTTGTACTTATCTAGCCTTCAGACTTCTATCCAAGCTATCCTTTGAGCTCGCATTCAATCAGCCTTCAGGCTCGTATCTAATTCAGCTTTCAGACTTGCACTTAGCAAGCTTTTGGGCTCGCATCTTAGGCCAACATTCTGGTACGCATCTAAGCCAGCTTTCAGCTTCACACTCGGCCAGCCTTCTGATTCGCACCTAACCAACCTTTATGCTCGCATCCAAATCAGCATTCGAGCTCACACTCAGTTAGCTTTTGGGTTAGCAATAAGTTAGTCTTTAGGCTCGTACTTAATTAGCTTTTAGTCTCGCATCCAAGTCAGCCTTTTGACTCGTATTTAACTAGCCTCCGGGCTTGCACCCAAGTCAGTTTTCGAGCTCACATCCAAACTAGTCTTTGAGTTTGCATCTAGGTCAGCCTTCGGCCTCACACTCAATTAGTTTTTGGGATCACATTCAAGCCAACCTTCGAGCTTGTACCTAGCCTACTGCTCACATTCAAGTCAGCCTTTGGGCTCACACTCTAAACTAGTTTTCGGACTCACATCTAATCAATCCTTAAGCTTATACTAAGTCAACTTTGGAGTTTGCAAATTAAGCTAGCTTTCGAGTTCGCACATTTAAAATCAGGCTATGGATCTATCTAAAATCATCATGAACAACCACGAACCTTGAAATAAAAATTGAAGTAACTCAATTACAATAAATAGACAAAGGCCAAGTTGGCTTAAATTGATCAAACAAATGGACTAACACCCAAATTGAGTTAACCTAAACTCAAACTCAACTCTAATCATGGGTTAATTTAAAATCAAGTTGAGTTTAATTCAAAATTAAGTTAAATTTAGATTAACTAAGCTCAAATTAAATCCTAACTAGGTCAAATCAAGTACAAACTAAAAGAATAAATTCAAAGTCAAATTAAAATCAGACTAGGTTGAGCCTAAACTGAAGCGAAGTTGAATTAAATTGATTTGAACTTAAGAAAAAAGTCTAGTTGACTTAGATCCTATAGAGGTCCAATATAAGATCAAACTCGACTCAAAGTAAATAAAATCAAACTCAAACCCAACTCATATTAGTCCTGATAGGATTAAATAATGTCAAACTGAATTTTGCTTGGAGTACTAAAACCTCAGCAATACTCTAAAGTTATGAATAAAGGGCGATATTACTACTTTGACTTGAACTTAAATTAGTTTGAATAGAACTATATAAAGTTGAACTAAGTCGTGCTCACAAAAGCCTTCAACAATACTTTAAAAATATCCAATTCCATAAGTCATTGGTTATGCTATTAAAATAAAGAAGTTATTCGCCAACACACTCCAAACTATCAACTACACTCCAAAGCTATATTCAACTTTATAAGTTATTGGTGATGCTATCAAACCAAAGAAGTTAATTGTCAATATGCTGAAAGGCATTGGCTACACTTTGAAACTAGTTAATCCCAAAAGGTATTAATGATGAATATTCGAAGCTAAGTCAAGCCAAAAGCATTGGCAACATTTCAAATCCAACCGAACTAAGGTGGACTTGAACTTACTTAGTCAGTTAGCCATAATACCTTATTCAAACAAAGTCAACCGACAATATTCTCTTAGTTTTTGATCACACTTTAAAGCAATATCCAACTCTATAAGCCGTTGGTGATGCTATCAAACAAAAAAAAAGTTAATTACCAATACACTTAAAGTCGTTGGTCACACTTCAAGTTAGTCAATCCTAAAAGCAGTTGACGACGCACCCCTTCAAGCTAGTCAACCCCACAAGTAGTTGATGACTCGTTCTTCAAACTAATCAACTTCAGAAGCAGTTGGTGATACATTTTCAGACTATACCTAAACTCATAAGCTATTGGTGACGCTGCTTAAAACCAAAGGAGTTATCACCTACGTTTTTATCGACTATAAAAATACTTTAGAAACTAAAAAAGTTATCATCTATGTTTTATTAGCTATGAAAATGTTTCACAAACCGAAGAAGTTATCGCCTACGTCTTATTAGTTATGCAAATATTTCAAGGTCAATAGAGTTGTCGTTAATGCCTTATTGACTATGGAAATACTATGATTTAAATAAAGTTATTGCCGATGCCTTATTGTCTAACGGAAATACTTCAAGTCATGAAGTTATTACCGATACTCAGAGCTATTAGAAAACTTTAAACTTCTCTCATTTCCTACCACGGTTTGGGTCAGATGTCATGTGATCTAGCATAAGGGGGAGCGAGATAATATCATACGTCAAGCTTCTTCTCTACTCTTTCTCTTTTCTCTTTTCTTTATTTTTTTATGTTTTTATATTGAAATTCATTATAAAGTGAGATTATACCCTTATTTAAAGTATATATAATTTCTTAAAATCAATCAAATATTTTTTTTGTGTCTCTATTTTATTAATTAGGTTTTTCATTTTAAAAGCTTCCTAACGATTATCGGGGTAATTAATAATAGGAATTTATGTTTGTTAGAAGTTATATTTGCACAACATCTCATAGTGCACTTCAAATTAAAATAAATTTTAATTTGTGATTCGAGATCACTCTTAGTATCTCTACTACTCCGAGCTGTCAAAATCGATCCCACAATACCAAGGCTAATTAATCAAATCAATGGTGATGAAAATTGAGTGTAAAAATAGAACACCCATTGGGTTGTCCGAAATAAAGCACTCTATGGTTCCAACCTATGAGGCTCGATTTGTCTCTGTGTTGTGGTACTTGAACCTTGGAAACTCTCTGAGTTATGCTTACGCCAAGGTTCTCTTACGTTTAAATAACTCAGTGTTCAAGACATGATAGGAATTAATCTTCATATTCAAATTGAGGAATAAATCCCAAGAGATTTGAAATTTAAAGCTATAAATTAAAAAAGATCGGCTAAGATCATAGCACCAAAGATCATGGGATTCAAATATACCTTATACTCTATAAATAATACAATCTCCGAAAAAATAAGGACTAATGTTCAACCATACTTTCTAGTCTCATTGTTAATCTCTATTCTAATTTGAGTATTGGAGTAATCGTTGATAGAGAACTATTGACGGTCTTCTTCATAATTTCTTTTTGTGCATGACGACTGAAAGGCAATTTAATAAATAAAGTTTTCAAAAAATTGTATGAGCCAAAAACTGGGCTCCATCAACAATTTTAATTAATGGTAAACTAAAAATAAATGTAAAACAAACTTTTAACAAATTCTGTTTTTGTTAGTGGCTTTTTAATAACAATTTGTTTCAATTTTTTCTATTTTCACAAAACAAAAATGGGGAACTCAGTGGATATAATCGCTTGGCCCAGCACTATGGGAACCTGGCTATAATGTGGGCCTACGCGTCATGGCTAATCGGCGGGCGAGCACGCCCATCACGGGTCGATAATCGATTCCCTCTTCACCCGCCATCAACTTCTGGATTTTCTCATGCCACGTGGAATGGAAGCAGAAGACGACAACCTTCTCCATAGACATCATTAAAGGAATCAATTGATTCCCGATTCCCCCCAATTCCTTGTTTTTTTTCCCTGCCGAAACGGTCAGAAAACAAACTTTCCCACGAATTCTCTTCGTCCTCGTTGTCCTCCACTGCGCCCGTCCACAGCCCGTCATCCTCGTCGGCGTCGAGTGCCGGAGCCCCGTTGTCCACAGCCTGTCGTCCTCGTCGAGTGCCGGTGCCGGAGTCCTCGTCGTCCTTGTCGTCGTCGAGTGCCGGAGCCCCATCGTCCATAGCCCGTCGTCCTCGTCGAGTGCCGGTGCCGGAGTCCTCGTAGTCCACAGCCCGTTGTCATCATCGCCCTCGTCGTCCTCCACTGCGCCCATCCACAGCCCATCGTCCTCGTCGTCCTCGTCGTCGTCAAGTGCCGGAGCCCCGTCGTCCACAGCCCGTCGTCCTCGTCGAGTGCCGGTGCTGGAGTCCTCGTCGTCCACAACCCGTCGTCCTCGTCGTCCTCCACTGTGCCCGTCCACAGCCCGTTGTCCTCGTCGTCCTCGTTGTCGTCGAGTGCCGGAGCCCCGTCGTCGTCGTCCACAGCCCGTCGTCCTTGTCGTCCTCGTCGTCCACAGCCCGTCGTCCTTGTCGTCCTCGTCGTCCTCCACAGCGCCCGTCCATAGCCCGTCGTCCTCATCGTCCTTGTCGTCATCGAGTGCCGGAGCCCCGTTGTCCACAGCCCGTCGTCCTCGTCGAGTGTCGGTGCCGGAGTCCTCGTCGTCCTCGTCATCGTCGAGTGCCGGAGCCCCGTCGTCCACGTCGAGTGCCGGTGCCGGAGTCCTCGTCGTCCACAGCCCGTTGTCCTCGTTGTCCTCTACTGTGCCCGTTCACAGCCCGTCGTCCACGTCGTCCTCGTCGTCGTCAAGTGCCGGAGCCCCGTTGTCCACAGCCCATCGTCCTCGTCGAGTGCCAGTGCGGGAGTCCTCGTCATCCGCAGCCCGTCATCCTCGTCGTCCTCGTCGTCCTCCACTGCACCCGTCCACAGCCCGTCGTCCTCGTCGTCCTCGTCGTCGTCGAGTGCCGAAGCCCCATCGTCCACAGCCCGTCGTCCTCGTCGAGTGCCGGTGCTAGAGTCCTCGTCGTCCACAGCCCGTCGTCCTTGTCGAGTACCGGTGCCGGAGTCCTCGTCGTCCACAGCCCGTCGTCCTCGTCGTCCTCCACTGCGCCCGTCCACAACCCGTCATCCTCGTCGTCCTCGTCGTCATCGAGTGCCAGAGCCCCGTCGTCCACAGCCCGTCGTCCTTGTCGAGTACCGGTGCCGGAGTCCTCGTCGTCCACAGCTCGTCGTCCTCGTCGTCCTCGTCGTCCTCCACTGCGCCCGTCCACAACCCGTCATCCTCGTCGTTCTCGTCGTCATCGAGTGGCAGAGCCCCGTCATCCACAGCCCGTCGTCCTCGTCGAGTGCCCGTCCTGGTCGTCCTCGTCGTCCACAGCCCGTCGTCCTCGTCGTCGTCCTCGGGTGAGCGAAAAGCGGCGAGCTGCTGTTTCCTTACATCACCGGCGCTACTGCTCAGTCACCGACCTCTGCCTCGGCTCCGACGCCAGGTTTGGGTGGAAACCCTGCTTGTACTTTGTGAGAGGCTATTGCAAGAACGGGAGCAGCTGCATATTTCTCCACGGGATTCCCGACGACGGCACCGCCTCCGCCTCGTCGGCCGGTGGGAAGATGGAGGTGGAGCAGCAGTGCCACGAACTGCTGATGCGGTCCAAAAGCCAACGCGCCTTGCAGCTGCTCGCCTTGGTGTTTTCGTACTCACCGGCAAAGTCGGCACTGTCGGGCTCCCCCATAATTCTCGTTCTCATATCAATTAAACCCTAAACTTTAGAATTGGTCGATTCCATTTGTCAACCAAACAAAGGAATTTAGAATTTAAGAATTGGCCAATTCTCAATTCCCTACAGTAAATACTCATTCAAACACTGTAATTATCTAATTTTTTCAATTCTTTCAATTCTCCGAAATCACTCCATTCCTACGATTTCACGATTTCTAAACCCGAAATCGAACCAAACACACCCTTATAAAAATTAAAAATGAGTTGTGAGATTTCATGCATTTGTAGTATGGAACAATGATATAGACTTGAATGTTCAATTGGTAATTGTTTCCATTGCCTCATGTTCATAACTTTCGTGATTCTCTATATCGTAAGGAAGTTATTGTATCCTAACATATTTATATTTGGATTTTTTTTTTCCTCAGTTCAAATGGCACCATGCTGTTTTCTATTCTAGAGGATGTCAAGAAAGCATGCTAGGAAGCCTCAAACAATAAGCATGGAGCTTTTCTTGTAGTTTTAGGTGATTGAAGGGATAGGTTGATTTCCCTACCTAATGCAAAGATCTAAGCCAATAACAAGGACTTTGCCTTGGGCCATTTCGGATGGGGTCATTTCAAATTCAGCCTGTAAAATTAATTTCGATAAGTTTGACAAGGACTCAGGACCTAATTGTATGTTTACAGCACTCCTTCTGATCCATGAAGTAAGCATATAAAACCAGTAAGTTCTAAATGACATGTAAGCCTTCGCCTATGTTATGTTGACAGTATTATTTTGATTTGTGATGTTTACATGGTTGCCTCTCGGTTAGTTTAACTGGTAGATGATCTAGATTCTATTGTCAAGACTAAGATTTCAACTTTAATGACTGCAAGGCAACTCAGTAAAGGTAAGATTATCTGAAGTGTACGAAGCTGCCATTTTACCTGAAATGTAGGAAGCTACCTCGAGTATCTTGTCAGCAAAGATTGTGAAGGTGAATTGAAAGAGGAAGTCGCATATCTCCATCTTAATTAGCTACCAAGACAGCACTACGAAAAGGTAAGTTGGGCAATTTTGATGCGTCAAGGAGCATCATTTCTTTTTAAAATGCAGCATCTTTTCTTATGTGGTAGATCTTCTTGGTGTTTCAATTTTTATGAATAACTGCAATTACCAGTATTCTGACAGCCACAAGTCATTGATCTGATGGATCGCCACCAAAGCACATTAACTGCAAAGTAAACATGTGATCTTGTTTTCATCACAAAAAAAAAATTGGGCTCTTTGCTTTGGTATCATCAGTCATTGATTTTTCTAGGATCTCCAGGGATGGACAAAGTCTAAAATCTTGAACTTCTGCTGGGTTAATGTGTAGAGAGATGCATCTATAATGGACTCTTCAAGCATGTAGGTTTTAAGCAAGGTTTTCGGTTTTGGTTTCGGTTTCGGTTTCGGTTTCGGGACCGGCCGAAACCGATACGTTTCTGCCGTTTCGGTTTCGGCCGAAAGAATTTTTTAAATTATTAATTAGGCGTTGACCAGAGTTTGACTATATTTTGACTGTACTTTGATTTCAAATTAAAAATACGATAAAATATTAGAAAAAAATTTAAAAAATTTGAAAAATTATGAATGAATTTATACTTAATTTTACAATAATTTCAAATATTATTTAAGCTAATTAAAATTAATTTTGATAGTTAGTCACTGATATTGTCTGCTTTTAATATATATTAGTGTATTAAAAAAATATATAAGAAATGATATGAATATGATTAAAATTTAAAAATTAACATAAGCAAATTTAACTTTTTATTAAAATGTATTTCACACATACATAATTTATAAATTCTAAAATAATACAACTAATCATCATAGTCATCATCGGTTGAGTTTGGAACATATGGGTGTGGAATTATAAATTTAGTACCTCGATGATCTGGACGAGTATTTATGGGCATATGAATTAAAACAATTAGCTCTACGCGATCTCATGGCAGCAGTTCTGAAGTATAACCATATATCGAAGGTCTAAAATAAAAATTATATTTTGACTAAAATTTAATTTAATTTTAATTATTTTTTAACTTCAAATTAAAAAATTATAATATATTTAAAATTTTTTAAAAATAATGAATAATTACGTGAATAATATTACGTACGTAAATAATATCTGATAGAAACCAATAAGGATGTCGAAATCAAATTGACGACAACACTGGCCCCAGTGTAAGGCCAGCCTCATCTTACCGGAGTACGAATCAAGTTAGCGAGGGCACGAGATAGGACGGCGGTAAACTAGTAAGTGCGCAGGGTTTTTGGGTTCGAACACAAAGCCGGCGCGAGGTCCTCCCACGACCACAACAACCCCACCCCCCAACCCGCGCGAGCTCAGCGAGCTCCCACCCGCCCGCCTGTCCGCCCGGAGCTCACGCCAAGCCGCCGCCGCCGCCCGCCCCCCGCGCGAGCTCGGCGAGCTCTCACCCGGCCGCCTGCCCGCCCGGAGCTCCCGCCCCCCCAACCCGCGTGAGCTCGGTGAGCTCTCGCGCTCGAGCCCGGCGAGCTCCCGCCCGCCCGTCCGTGCTCGAGCCCGCCCGCGCGCGAGCTCGGCGAGCTCCCGCCCATGCGCGCGATCCCGGCGAGCTCACGCCCCCGCGCGCGAGCCCGGCGAGCTCTCGGCCCCCCGCTCTCTAGCCCGGCGAGCTCCCGCCCCCGGGTGCGATCCCGGCGAGCTCCCACCCGCCCGCGCGCGAGCCCCGCGAGCTCCCGCCCGCCCGCGCGTGAGCCCGGCGAGCTCCCTCCCGCGAGCGCGAGCCCGGCGAGCTCCCGCCCGCGTGCTCGAGCCCGGCGAACTCCCGCTCCCGCTGTGTTCGTTGGCGAAGATGAACAATAATAAACAGTAATAAACAGTAAATTCTAACCGAAACGATATTAACCATTTCGGCACGGATTTGCCCGAAACGCCGAACCATGATTTTAAGTACAAGGAGTGGGCTGGATGCGTTCAACTCCAGTTTCCTACAATAATGATATGTATTTGCCATTAAAGGACTCTGGTTTCTGTCTCTACTGTTTGGATGGATTTTAAAATTTTGAAATTAAGAGAATTAGAGGAATTAAAATTCTAATTTCCTCCCACTTGGTTCGAATTTGAATTTTAAAAATAAGGGAATTGAACAATTTCTCCTCTCTTTCAATTCAAAAAATAAATTTCAAAAATTTTTACACCAATCCGCCAAATTTCTGGGAATTACGGTGGATCCCACTAATCAACTTTTCCGTGGATTCCTACGGAGGAAACAGAGAAATTCTGTGATTCTGCTATTTTCTCCGTTCTTCAACAGCTCGAGCTTCTCCTTAGTATGCATGTCCCGATCTTGTCGGCCATCTCCCTCTGTGATCTCGGCAAACTCGTCCATCCAAGTAGCTATTATCGGAGCTCTCCGGACTTGCAATTCCCAAACTGTGGTCTTCTTCTTCCCTAATCTCACGATATATCTTCTTTCCAGCCCTCGTCGAGCTTTTTCTTCTCCGATCTCAGTGAGATTCTTCTTCTAGTAGCTATCTCGAGCTTCTCCCCGAGCCTACTTCCCCAATCTCGCCGGCTGTCTTCTTCCATGATCTCGATGAATTTGTCCAGCCAAGTAGCTGCTGTCAGAACTCCAGGACTTGCAATTCCCAAGCTACTATTTTTTTCTTCCCTAATCTCGCGATGTATCTTCTTCCCAGATCTTGTCAAGCTTCTTCTTCTCTGATCTTGGTGAGATTCTTCTTGCAGTAGCCGCTGTCCGACTTCCCCAAGCTTTTTCCTTGCAGATCCATTGCCAGATCTTGTCGAGCTTCTTCTTCTCTGATATTGGTGAGATTCTTCTTGTAGTAGCCGCTGTTCGAGCTCCCCAAGCTTTTTCCTTGTAGATCCATTGCCAGATCTTGTCGAGCTTCTTCTTCTTTGATCTTGGTGAGATTTTTCTTGCAGTAACCGCGATCTCCCTGAGCTTTTTCCTTATAGATCTATTGTCAGATCTTATCGAGCTTCTTCTTCTCTAATTTTAGCGAGATTCTTCTTCCGGTAGATGCTGTCCGACCTCCCCGAGCTTTTCCTTGCAGATCCTTTATGAGATCTTGTCGAGCTTCTTCTTCTCTGACCTTGGTGAAATTCTTTTTCCAGTAGTCACTGTCTGACCTCCCTGAGCTTTTTCCTTGCAGATCCACTGTCAGATCTTATCGAGTTTCATCTTCTCTAATCTTGTTGACCTCCTTTGTCGATCTCCCCAACAACAGTAGGTGCGTCTTCTCCCTTTTTCTGTATTCTTTCATGCATTTTGTTATGTTAATTGCTTGAAATGCTTGATGTGGGTCGAAAAGTTTCCTCCTTTTTGGGTTCAATGATGTCAAAGGCGTTAATTTTCCCCTAATTCGATTTGAGAATTTTAGTTCTTTTGGGTTTTCATTCTCATTGGCGATTGGAAAGGGATAATGTTGGGATATTTTGGACTTTAGTTACTTGGTGATGGTAGTTATTGTTGTCTTATTGCATGGTTGTTGTGATGGCATCAGAAAGGCCAGTTCTTTATTTTGATGGCGTAATATTGTGTTACTATGATTTGAGAAACTTGAACTCTATGTAATAATCTAGCAAGATGTTTCAATGGCGTAATAGTTGCACAAGCTTGTTTGAGGAATATGGAGTTCTGTACTCAAAAGTTCAAATTTGATTGAGGATCCAAATAATATTAACAAACAAAACTACCAGAATATTGAAGCATCAAAATAGCGGATGCAGAAATTCTTTTTTCCCCAGCAGATCTCCAGCTTTTGTGCAACTTCGCTCTGACTTTTTGGCAAAATAAAAAGTATTTTGAACTATCCTTGTTTGAACAAAGAGTAGCAAATGAACTTGAATGAGCCTCTGAGACCAGACGGACTATTACAGCATGAGCCCATTGGATCCCTAAAGCAACAACCAGGTCTGTTTCAAGCCTTTCAGGGTTGCCAACATTGTTATCTTTTAGCATGAAAGATCAAATTGATAAAATGGCCCTTATACACCTACCTCACATAAAAGATTACTACCAATCCCAATTCCCTGACTCCCTCAACCACCCCAACCCCCGCTCCGTCTTCGCCGTATGATCCCCCCTACCAGCTCCCTTTCTTCTTCTATTTTCTCTAACCATAATTTTTTCAGTTTTTTGAGTATAATAACATGAGTTATGTTCACACAGTAACTAAAAATTAGTCTGTTTTGGTGTTTTTTTATCATATTTTTTAATTGTGTTTTGTCCCTTGTTTAACTGATATAATAGGAAGTATCTTTACTTATGTTGGTATTCATGTTCTTGTGAGAATAAGCTTGTTATGCTCATTTTTAATACACATGTTATTGTGAATACACCTTGATTTATTGTTCTTTAAAAAAGAACTTAGCATGATTTATATTTTGTTTTCATGGTTGAGTACAGATGATGTAGTTTTGGAGGTTTAGGAGTTCCTTTCTTCTGTTGATAGCTTGATGCTTATGTTCTTGTCAGAATGTCGTTGTCTTGCTTAATTTTTTATTTAGAATTGTTTTTAGATACATGTTGATTTTATTATTCTTCAACAAAAGGATAAGATCAGCATGAATTACATTTTGTTCCAAGTTTTACTTGTCATTAGTGCGATCATGGTAGTTACAAAGCATCCTTGGTTTTGCTGAAATTGTTATCATTTGCATTTTGTGATTCACATGTGATTTTAGATCCATCTTTACTATTTATCATTAAAACAATAGCATGTGTTGTATTTCATTCATTGTTTAATTTACATGGCATAATTATGGTAATTAGAAGCTTGTGTTTCTTATGAAAATTTGTTTTTCACTTTCCTATTTGTATGCATAACTTAATGCAGATACATCTTTGTTTAGCCAAGCGGTTGCTTAGATTGTGTGAAACCAACAAAGGGTTCTATGTGAAAGATGGTCACTTTGTATCATCTTTAAAACAAGTTCCAAAAGAATATTCTACAACCCTTTCTTCCCTTCAAGATCAGGTCTTTTACCCAACCGTCTTAATAATGTTTACCAAATGTGGCTTCTGGGATATGCTTACTGTTATGACATATGTTATGCTCGAGCAAATCCTTATCCGTAACGAGCAATGAATCAAAACCAAGCAAAAATTGAAAGTTAAAGTATGAGTTATTATTTTATTATAATGACTTGAAATTTTATTTTGAAATAGGTCTCACTCGGGAATAAAAGAAGGGTGAATATTGCTAGTGAAACACGAAATAAGTATATTATTATTGATTAATACTTCGTTTATTAAATTCATGATTTGTCCCTTTTTATATTAAATATGCTCTTTGGTTGATTTTTTTTTTCATGGCATATAAGTACGTGATTTGAGTTATTTGTATTTCTAAGGAATATGAAGCAAAAACAAGAGAGAAATTATATGTACATTAGATTAATTATATGTTATATGTTGTTATATATTATTATATATTATTAGTGGGGTTATAAATTTTGTTTGCATATATTTTATTATTATAAATTTGTAATATGATTTTTGCTTTGACAACTATTTATTAGATGGATGATGATGACTTAAAACTGTTAACTATTCAAACTACTGGATATTATTACTTGATAGCCGTATATTTGATAGTTTGAATGATGATTAAAGAAGAAAGTAACTGAAAATATTGAATTGGTAGTGAATTGAGAGTCTCTAAAAGGTAGTAACATTCAAAATATACTATACAGTGAAAGAAGTAATTGTTTAGACTATTTAAGGATGGATGTTTCCGTATTCACGAATTTGGTTAAATTATTGAGGGATCAAAATCTTTTACATGATACACGACATATGACTATCGAGAAGTAACTTACAATGTTTTTGCATTATATTAGTTTTAATTCAAGGAATAGGAGTATAAAAATGGTTTTTGTGAGATTTGGTGAGACAATTAATCGATACTTCAACGTGTGCCTTAGAGCTATATGTGATATTAGAGATCAATTCATATCTCAGGCAGTTTCCTCAACCCATTCCATCATAGCGAACAACCCTAACTACTTTTGGTGGTTTAAGATATGTTGTTCATAATTATTAATTCTGATTTATTAATTTTTTTAACATTTGGCTGTAATTTATGTAGGATTGTATTGGACTTATTGATAGAGTACATGTGCATGTTAGAGTTTCATCTGATATGATTGCACGTTTTCGTAAACGTAAAGGTATCACGCAAAATGTGTTAACAACAGTTGATGCTGGCATACGATTTTTGTATGTTTTAGCAAGATAAGAAGAATCTACAAATGACTTTACTGTTCTAAGAGATGTTATTACTCGACCTCCTCCCGATCGTCTAAAATAAATAGAAGGTATCAATTTTCATTAATAATTATTTCGTATGCTAATGTATATTCTATTGATTGAGTTAATTTTATTGTAGGAAAATATTATCTTGTTGATGCCGGCTACGCATCGACTATACAACAATGACTAACTTTATTGTACCTTACAGGGATGTCAGATACCATATAAAGGATCAATCTGGACGGCCACCACAAAATGTGATAGAATTATTCAATTATAGGCATACATCCCTCAAGTCTAAAATAGAACGTACATTTGGCATTTTGAAAAGTCGTTCTATATATTGATGAGACTTTCCTTTCTATTCAAAACCCAAGTCGATATAATGTATGCATGTGTGGTCCTCCATAATTATATCATGATGATCGATCCAAATGATGAAATACTGAATATAGGTGAATATTGATGGGGAGGAAGAGAGAGACAGAGAGGATGAAGCAGAAGAAAAACTATTATATATTGGTCAAACGGTGAGGGAGCAACGTCAGCAGAACCTTCAATGGATTCATTTGAGAGACAACATGGCGGCTAAAATGTGGGAGATTTACAATCATTAGTACGATTTGGTTATGTTTAAAAACATGTATTGTGATATGTATTGTGGATATATTGGCATATTACTTGTTCTAGATTATTTTATGTGTTTTGATATTTACTTGTTTAATTCTTATTTATACTAATTTTTTAAAGCCCTTATTATTGTGTTAAGGCATAGACTAGGATGAATTTGAACATATGGACTCCAACTCTTTTGCTGACACAATAAGTCATGGATTGGACATTGTTATATGTGAACAAGAAACAAATAGGATCATCGAACAACCTAGGAGTCATAAACCACATAAGTTGTGCTCTAAGAACTGTTATGAATTTCTCATTATGTTTTTAGCTGAACAAGTGTATGCAGGTTTAAAACAAGATAGATCTTTCAAGAGATAAGCATTTGTGGTAGTTGCTACAACCGTCAATAGCATGGAAGTGCATTATAAGAAGATATTGAAGAAACGTGTTGCAACTATAAAAAAGTTGCACGCCTTTAGTGGGGTGGGTTGGATTGAGGATGAGAAGATGATCACTACCTCTGAACAAGACTACATTGATATTATAACCTTAAGTATCAATGAACTTTACTTATTTTATGTGTTCAAATTATGTTGTGAGTTCATATTATCTCTAACATATTTCAATGTTAAATTTGCAGTAAATTCATGAGGTTAAACAATTTTTGAATAAAAGCATATCCTTATATGATCAACTACTGTTGATTTATGGGTCGGACTATACTACTAGTAATATAACTCGATCCACATTTGATAATTTTGGCAAGAAGATCGATAGAAACGAAACTAAAGAGTATACCCCTCTAGCTGAGGATGTCCCTAATGCATGCAGTGCAAAAGGACATTCTACCAGAAATAATGAAATATGTCAAACCAGTGGCAAGGGACCGATCTCTTCTTCAGAGGATACATTGAGACAACGAAAGTGAAGGAAAAAAATATTGATAAAATGATAATGGAAGAGCTAATATCTGGTATGCGTGATATTGTATGTGCCATCTCGACAGTCGAAAAGGATGCATGGAAGAAATTTATGTATCCAACATTGATGAGATTCAAGGAGGAGCGATTTACCATTGCCTTTCTGAAATGCATATATTGGCACTTACATGCAGACGAGGTTGATGGTATGACGTTTGTTGTAGGCATGAATGATGAGGCTAGAATTGAGTAGTTACAGGAGTTTCTTGGTAATGCTAATGAATATGCATGAACCTCATATGAATAGTCCTTTTATATCTACTTTATGCTCTTATATGTTAGACAACTAATTATGACTCCATGATTATGTATGTTACTTGTTATTTGTTAAAATTATATTGTGTTGTTTTTATTTGATATAATTATATAACAGATATATGTTATATTATTTTAGTTGAATATTTAGGTCGGAGGCCGACTGTGTGAGTTGTTCTTACTATGTCTTTTCTAAGCTGACTATGTGCCTTTCTTTTATGTTATTTTTATAAGTTGATTGTATATCTCATTTGTATCTTATTCTATATTGTATTTTTGTCAGTTGATGTTCATAGAATATTTTCAATATGCATTATTATGTTATGTTTCATGGAAATACGCAAGTATTTATATTTCATAGTTAAATTGTCATGATCAACTCAAGTAATAGAAGAATACGAAGCAATAACAAGAGAGCAAATTATTGTAAATCCCAAGTTAGATCAAATTTGAAAGATGAAATTATTTTCTTATATTATCATCTGAGTTAGAAAATTTTTATGTTATTCTTATGAGTTACATAATTATTATATACTTGTGTATTTTTAATTATGAATAGTCAAAAAATTATTGTTATGAAATTTTTGATCCATTTTTAATTAGAAATTATTTCTATTATCATCCATTTTTTGGTCCATTTTACAAATTTTTTTATCTTTTTTCAAATGAATTTAGTAAATTCATCGACTTAAATTTTTTATATTTTTCTATTTTCCTACAAGGAAGTATGTATTATAAGTTTATAAAAAAATTTCACCAAAAATTTAAATGGTAGATTTATCTAACCCTTAAGCCTTTTTTGTAAAATTTTATTTATTTTTAAATTAATTTACATGTTTCCATTTTTAATTTTTCCAATTTTTATTTAACTAAAAATAAATAATTTTTAAAAAAATATAATTTGTAATTTTATTAAATTATTTAACTTATTAGCTAAAATATAATAGACAAATCCTGAATTAATTTTATTATATTTATATAATTCTTCATTTATGAATCATTTTAAATTTTATATTAATTTTTGAAATAATAAAACATGTTTCTAAGAAAATATATATATTATGTTTATCAAATTATTTAACAAAAAAATCATATTAAATAAGTCCTAAATTAATTATATTATAATTATATAATCTTTTGTTTTTGAGTCATTTTTAAAATTGATATTAAATTTTCCATTAACGTCCTATTTTCTAATATTAAATATATTATATTATCCTATTTACTTATAAATAAAGCATCAATTTTTAAAAAATAATATATATTTTATGTTTATAAATTATATTTATATTTTCTTGTGTACCAAATTTAATATTAAATTTAATATATTTTCTTATTTATCTAAATTATTTATTTTTTCGATTTCTACTCCAACCAAGCACCGAAATTTAAGTAATTCATAAAATTGATCAATTTCATTTGCTAACCAAACAATAAAATCTTAAAATTAAGAGAATTAGTCAATTTTTAATTTCATCTAATTAATTTAAGGGATAATTACGGGTGACCTCTCGTAATTAGCCTTAATTACGGTTAACCCCCCGTAATTTCCGTAATTACCCCCAACCCCCTCAAATTCGCTGATATTTATCCACAGCCCCCTGATTGTTATTTAATCAAAATTTTGCCAAAAAATTTCGATTTTACCCCGGGTTATTTTTACACATACACCCCTAAAAACTTATTTTTTATATCTAACCCCCCGGATTTCGGAATTTTGCAAATCACACTCCGAAAGAAATCAGATTTACAAAAAAGTCCTCCAAATTCGAATTTTTGCAAATAAACCCCCGGAAATTATTTCGATTTACAGAGAAGTCCCCGAAATTCGGATTTTTGCAAATAACACCCCGTCGCGCGGACGGGAGCGGAGGAGGAGGCCGGCCGGCCGGCTGCGGGAGCGGAGGCGGCGGCCGGCGGCGGGATCGGAGGCGGAGGCCGGGCGGGCGGGGGCGGGAGCGGGCCCGGAGCGGACGGCCACGGTCCGAGGCCGTGCCGCCCCCGGCGTGCCGGGCAACGAAGCAAGCCCGGCCAGCGCTCGCAACGCGGAGGCCGAGGCCAGAGGCCGTTCCGCCCCCGCGTGCCGGGGACGGAGGCCGAGGCTGGCGCGCCTGCGTGACGGGAACGGACGGCCTTGGCCTTAGCCGTTTGCGCCCGCGTGCCGGCGCGCCGGCCTCGGCCTCCGTCCCCGGCACGCGGGGGCGGAACGGCCTCGGCGTCCGTCTCCACTCCCGCGTGCGGAGGCCGTCCGCGGCCGCGGGCCGGCGGGCCGTCCGGCGCGTCGTCGGCCTTCGGCGAGGGGTGTATTTGTAAAAATTAGTTTAAAAAAAAATTTAGAGTTATTTTTTAAAAAAAAATTTAATGGTCTATTTTTTAATTTATAAATATTAAATTTGTAATTATAAATATAAAAAACACTAATTTCTTTTTTGTAAAATTTTATTTAAAATATGATTAAAAATATAGACTTATTTATAAAAAAAATATTGAAGTGGTCCTATTTGTAAATGTACAACATGAAACCTTGTAATTTTTAAATTTTAAGATTTGAAACCTTTTGATGACTTATTTGTAAAATTTATTTATAAAAAAAATAAATTTTGGACGTATTTATAAAAAAAAATATTAAAGGTGGTCTATTCTTAAATGTAGAAAATAGTAAAAATTAGTTTAAAAAAATTTTACAGTTATTTTTTAAAAACAATTTTGAGGGTCTATTCTTTAATTTATAAATATTAAATTTGTAATTATAAATATAAAAAACACTAATGTCTTTTTTGTAAAATTTTATTTAAAATATGATTAAAAATATAGACTTATTTATAAAAAAAATATGGAAGGGGTCTATTTGTAAATATACAATATGAAACTTGTAATTTTAAATTTTAAGCTTTGAAACCTTCGATGACTTATTTGTAAAATTTATTTATAAAATAAATAAATTTTGGACGTATTTATAAAGAAAAATATTGAAGGTAGTCTATTTTTAAATGTACAAAATAATAAACTTGTAATTTGAAATTTGAAATTTTTAAACTTTCATTGTATTTCGCAAGGCAACGAGCGGACAGCGACGGCAGCAGCTACGCAGGGACCGACGGCGGCAGCGGCAGAGCACACGGCGGTGGCGACGCAGATGCGTTTAGGGTTACAGGAAGAAGATGGTTATATAAGAAAGTTCTGGACTTTTTTGTAATTCGGAATAATTTCGGAGAGTTATTTGAAAAAATCAAAATTTCGGAGACTTTTCTGTAAATTTGAATAATTTTGGGCTGTTATTTGCAAAAATCCGCGCCCGCGCCCGGGGAATCAGGCGAAGGCCGGGGCGCCGGCGGCGAGAGTGGAGGCGAACGCCGAGGCCGTTCCGCCCCCGCGTGTGGGCACGCCGGCGTCGGCCCTCCCGTCCCACCGGCACGCGGGGGCGGAACGGCTTCGGCCGGGGGCGTCCGCGGCCTTCGCGTTTCGGCGCGCTGGCGCCCACAGCCTCCCCGCTGCCGCTCCTGCCCGCCGGCATCCGCCTCCGCTCCCCGCCTGGGACATCCCCCTCCCCCACCCCCCCGAGCCGCCGACACCGCTCCCGCCGCCGGCTTGCCGGCCTCCTCCTCCGCTCCCGGCCGCGCGACGGGGTGTTATTTGCAAAAATCCGAATTTCGGAGACTTTTCTGTATATCGAAATAATTTCCGGGGGTTTATTTGCAAAAATTCGAATTTGTAGGACGTTTTTGTAAATCTGAGTTCTTTCGGGGTGTTATTTGTAAAATTCCGAAATCCGGGGGGTTAATATAAAAAAATAAGTTTTTAGGGGTGTATGTGTAAAAATAACGGGGTAAAATCGGAATTTTTTGGTAAAATTTTGATTAAATAACAATCAGGGGGCTGTGGGTAAATATGGGCGAATTTGAGGGGGTGGGGGTAATTACGGAAATTACGGGGGGTTAACCGTAATTAAGGCTAATTAGGAGGTCACCCGTAATTATCCCTTAATTTAAATACCATAATTATTAAATTCTTTCAATTCTCTCAATTTTTCTTAATTTTAATTTGGAAATTCATTCAAATGGCTCCTTTTATCTCCATATTTGGCATCCAAGTTTTGTTTTGGTGATTTTACTTTGAAATGATATTCTACTTCCCATCATCAATAGGTTTGCAGGTCCACTTGCCTGAATTAGAAAAACAAGGAAATGCCAATGTGGGAAAGGGAATTTATCCAAGTCTAAAACTATGGATGTTACTTGCTACATCAATGCTATTGGTGGTGTTCCTTGTTTATGTACTTGTGGGTACTCTGAAGTTACAGTTTTCCTTCAACAATGTTGTTTATCCGACATATTGATATTTCTTAATCTTGCTCAGTTCTAATTGGTGGACCTGAGGTTATACAGCCTCCATAAACCTTGTTTTGGTTATTCATGTTCGTGAAAGATCGCCTAATTGCAGTTAGCATTTTCTTTATTTACATGATAATTATCCTATAAACCTCACTCTCTTGATGTTTTTGATGTTATATACACCTCGAGAACATTCTTTTCTGTTCGACATATTAGATGAGACTTGAATGGTGAATCTCTTGCTACTTCTTGAATTGGTTCCGTTGTCATCTCACTCCTGACTCGTGGTTACTGCGGTTAATCTCTCTCTCTCGATTAGCAAAGGTAGTGTGTTGCATGTGCAGAAGAATTTTAACAAAGATGTTAATTTTAATGCATTACGTTAAACTTTTGAGTGTGCATTTGGAAACGTTTGTCACCATTTCTTTTTCGCTTCATTATACTAATGTTTTTTTGTACTATCAGGAATTTTAGTCCCACATGAGATATTTCATCCCTTAATTGACTTGATTAGTGAACCAGTGGCCAGCAATCCTGCTTGCTTTTCCTTTCTGCTCAACTAACCCTACGCAAAACTGATTGCCCTATGTTTCTTATATTTGACTCTCCTTTAGATACGTCTGGGAATATAACTCCACAATTAGTATCCTTTCGTTAATTGCAAAAAACATTGATTTTGGCTTCACGCATAACGTAATATGTAAATTGACGGGAAGGTAAAGAAGCAATAAAGAGGACGGAGGAAAGAAGAAGAAGATGCGGAGAAGACGATGGGAGTCCTGAGAGCTGCGATCAAACGCTCGAAGAAATCAGATTTTAGTATTGGTTTACGGAGAAGACGATGGAGCCCTGAGAGCTACGATTGAGTGCGCTTGTGGCATGTGGTTTATGAAAATATTCTCGTAAGAAGACGAGTCAAGGGGGAGAGCTGGCAAAAGAGATGAAAGAGCTCACTCATTATTTGTTTTGGGGAGTTGAGGAGCTTCGCCCCGCTGTGTCTCCTGCTGATAGCCATGGAATTTGTAGGCCTGTTTGGTCCATCATTTTTATTTCTTCACCATAATTCATAAGAAATTTTAGTAGCTCATTTTAGGGTGTTTTAGATTGAGAAAAAAACGTAGGTGTAGCTCATATAAAATGCATTTTGTTTAGACGTTTACTCATCAAAAAATAAAAATAAAAATTGAAAATGAGATTATTGTCATCCACTTTAAATCGCTCAAAACTATTTTTTTTTAAAATTTAATTCACTTTCGATCATTTTTATTTTCATTTTTTTTTGTTTTGAAATAATTTTTAAAAAGGGGATTTAATAATATTTTAAATTATAATAATATTAATTATTTTATATACAATAATATTTGTAATAAAAAATATTTTACATATTTGAAATACACTTTCATCTAACTAAAAGGTAAAATTTAATTATTTTTAACTATTTTTAAAAGTAAATTGGAAATGACGAGAATTGATTTTTCTATAATTTTTTTTTCCACTTTCATGCAATTAAATAACTCCTATTTCGAAATTCATGTATTTAATATTTTGGTGTATTTGCAAAAAGATACTCAAATATTTTGGGCGAGTCTACATCAGATTTAGACTTTGTCATTAAATCCAAACTCTCCATTGTTATGCACCAATACATCCTCTCCCCGTCAGACAGTTGTCGTCTCCGCTGACGTGGACCACCGTCCAGTTAAACATGGCGTTTCGTCTAATGAACGCACTTCAATTGATGAGATATTAATTTCTCTTGATTAATAGACCCAAGCCAATCATCAATGTTAGAGAGAATTATAAAAAAAAACTGTTGAAATTTTTTGAAATTTCTAATTAATCCGTCATATTTTCAAAATTTTTTTATCAATTCTTGAAATTTTCTGAAATTTAAAATCAATTAGTTAACTTTTAAAATAAAAAAGTGAATTTATGACTATTTATAAATATTTTTCTTTATATATACATAATTTATCTGATATATAAATATTTTACCTTTTAATATAAGATAAAGTGTTTATATATAAATTTTAATATTTATGAATAATAATAAACCCACCCCTTAATTTAAAAAATTTAATTAGTTTAGAGACCGATTTTAAATTTTAAAAATTTTTAGGGGCTAATAAAAAAATTTTAAAAAACGAGTGACTAATTAAAAATTCCAAAAATCTTAAAGGTTTTTAGTAATTTTTTCAAGGTTTTAAATACAATATTTGAGTGGCTACTTAGATTGGAACAAGGACTGTTCCACTTTAATTATAAATGACAACACGATTACATATTTAGATAGCAAAGTTTGATAAAAATTATAATAATGGACTATAATTCAGATATAAAGTGTCGTCCGAATTTTGGCCAAACTGTTTATTGGGGATTTTTTTTATTTTTATTCAAGGATAATAATATTTTAAAGAGTTTTTGAAAAAGAATCAAGTGGCTTATAGTTAATATATGAAAAATTACTTAATTAGTAAAAAAAGCATTCCTATTATATTGTAAACTTATAAAAATTATATCGATTAAAATATTTTATTTTAATTCAATTTTATCTATTAAATTAATATAAAAAGATAAAAATATTCTTATTTAATTTTGATTTAGATAACTATTAAATTAATATAAAAAATAACTCATCTTATTCTAATTTTTATGAAAAATCAGTTGTATGATATTATAAAATTAAGAATTTAAAATTTAATTTTATCACACCGACTGTTCAGTTATTATAAACAGATTGTTCGAACCAAAACTAAAATAATTTAATTTTTAAATATTAATTTAATCAATAAAATTGGATTAAAATAAAATATTTTAAAAATATTTTAATCAATGTAATTTTTTGTAAATTTATAATATAAATCAAGTAATTTTTTTTACCAATAGTAATAAAGTAAATAATTTTTTGTAAATAAATTATAGGATAAGTAGTTTCTTGGCAAAAACTTTATTTTTATATTTACATAAGTTGAGAATGAGAACGAATAGAGGGGCTGAAAATAATATAGCAAATTAACCCAACTAATTAGCTCTACTTAACAGCATGTTAGCAAAAAAAAATTTTAATCAGAAGTGCAAAACAGAGGGGAGTGCTTTGCAAATATCAACAATATAGGGGATTATCTACAAATTGCGCAAATTATTTGTCTACTTTCATTCTTTTTCCAGACTTCCCACCTAATCGCAGACACTGACACCCGTTTAGCAACGGATTAATTTTTTTTAAGCCCGACTAATTATTTTTTATTTATTAAAAATTAATATTGATAATTTTATATTATTATTATTATATTAAATTATCATAAAAATTAACAAAATTTTCCAATGTTAAATTATTATATGATTAATTTTAATAAAAATATTAAATTATAAAAATAAATTTTTAATTTTAATTTTGAATGGGCCGTGAAAGGCCACGAGCAACTCCAAAAAGATTCATATCAAGGAGGCATTAATGCCACTGACCTAAATGTTGCTTCATTGTTCTTTATTTTATCTGACTATTTATCCATCAGCATCGCTCTTCTCCCCACTCTCTCCTCTGCCCTTTACAAACTCACACACGACCATGCATACTGTGTAGTCTCTTCTCATCCAAGAATCTGACTGATATAGGGCAAGTTAACCTCCTTCGCTTCCCCGGCTGTGTTAGTTGTCACCACTCTGGAGATTCCTCGAGAGGCGAGGCTCCGGGATGGGCCGGTCGCCGTGCTGCGAGAAGAGGGGGCTGAAGAAGGGCCCGTGGACGCCGGAGGAAGACCAGAAGCTGCTGGCCTTCATCGAGAGCACGGTCACGGGAGCTGGCAGGCGGTGCCCGCGAAATCCGGTAAGCCTCCATTGACATGGCTGAACCTGCAACTTGACGACGACGACGACGAGGATGAGTACGGGCAGAAACTCTTATCTAGGTGTCAATGTGCAGGTTTGCAGAGGTGTAGGAAGAGCTGCATGTTGAGATGGACCAACTACTTGAGGTCTGATATCAAGAGGGGGAAATTTAGCCTGCGGCAGGAGCAAACCATAATTCAACTCCATGCACTCCTTGGCAACAAGTAATTCCATTTTATATAATTCTGCAATTTCTTTTTTGAATTTCACGACTACAACTCTACCAAAGAAAAATTTACAAGAACCGGAGGATTCGGCATTCCCGTATGTTTGATTTGATGTAAGTGGAGCGTGAAAGTCAATTTCTGAGGAGTGTCAAATTATTTCGGTGAAAAAGAATGAAAGCTCATTCTGTTAGCTTCATTTCCTCAAATACCTAAAGATTACTACAATGGCATCAAATTTTTCACAGTTCATGATTGACAACATGCACAAATTCATCAATATTTTTTTGCAGAGAAAGCATACATTTATAGCTCATATGATTCAGTTCATGATTGACCCGTTTCAGATTTCGGTACTGACTCTATTAACTGCAGCGAATTTTTTTTTTTTTTGTATTATTAATTTAAATCCATGCTCAGGAGGTCGGTAATTATAAATTTTAATTTTTTAAATAATTTAATATTCCACTTACTATACTAATTTAATTTGTTATTCTTTCACTCAGCCCGACAAAAGAGAACTCACAACGAGATCAAGAACCACTGGAACACTCGCCTCAAGAAACAGCTGGCCAAGATGGGCATTGATCCGGTGACACATAAGCCGAGGGCTGACGTGCTCGGCTCCGCCGCCGCCGACGGCAATTCCAAGAGTGCCGCGAACCTTAGTCACATGGCTCAGTGGGAGAGCGCCCGCCTCGAAGCCGAGGCACGCCTCGCCCGAGGGTCGCGACTCCGGTCCAGCTCCACTGCTGCCTTCCAGCAGGCATTAACCTCATCCTCCCCTTCCTCCGCTCCAATGGCTAGCCTTGACGTCCTTCGAGCGTGGAAAGAAGGCTGGCCGGGGACCGACGTGGAGTCCCCGACGTCCACGCTGACCTTCTCGACTATGGGCCTCTCGGAGAGTCAGAATTTGAACCAAAGTTTTATAATTCGGTATCGGTTTCGATTTCGGGATTCAGCGAAATCGATACATTTCGGCCGTTTCGATTTCGGTCGAAAGATTTTTTTAAATTATTAATTAGGTGTTGATCAGAGTTTGGTTATATTTTAACTGTACTTTGACTTCAAATTAAAAATACGACAAAATATTTAAAAAAATTTGGAAAAATTTGAAAAATTAGGAATGAATTTATACTTAATTTTTCCATAATATTAAATATTATTTTAGTTAATTAATATTAATTTTGATAGTTAGTCACTGATATTGTCTACTTTTAATATATTAGTATATTAAAAAAACATATAAGAAATAATATGAATATGATTAAAAGTTAAAATTAGTATAATCACATTTAAATTTCCATTAAAATGTATTTCACACATACATAATTTTATAAATTCTAAGATAATACAACTAATCATCATAATCATCATCAGTTGATTTGGAACATTTGGGTGTGAAATTATAAATTCAATACCTGAATGATCCGGACGAGCATTTATAGGCATATAAGCCAGAACAATTAGCGCTGCACGATCTCGTGGCAGCGATTCTGAAGTATAATCATACATCGAAGGTCCAAAATGAAAATTATATTTTGACTAAAATTTAACTTTATTTCAATTATTTTTTAACTTCAAATTAAAAAATTATAATATGTTTAAAAATTTTAAAAAATAATGAATAATTACGTGAATAATATTATGTACGTGAACAGTATCTGACAAAAACCGATAAGAACATTGAAATCAAATTGGCGATAATGCTGGCCTCAGTGTAAGGCCGACTTCATCTTGCGAAAGTACGAATCAGGTCGGTGAGGACGCGAGATAGGCGATAGAGCGACGATAGACTAGCGAGTGCGCATGGCGCTTGGACTTGGACACGAAGCCGGCGCAAGGTCCTCCCCACGTCCCCCGCCGGCTCCCCCCCTCCCACCCCGCCACCCCCCCCACCCCCCCCCCCCCACCCCAAAAAAAAAACCACCGCGGCGCTTGCCCGCCCGGGCTCGAGCCCGGCGAGCTCCCGCCCACGCTCGGTGAAGATGAATAGTAACTATGAACAGTAAATCTTAACCGAAACCCAAAATAGGGTTTCGGTTCGGGACCGGCCGAAACTGCAAACCATGATTTGAACTATTAAGACCAAGTGATGGAATGGAAGTGCTATGGCAACTTGGGTAGCTTCTCTACGACGGAGTTCGGAGCGGAAGAGCCGACGTGGGTTCAAGAATCATTTGGAGGAAACTCTGGAATCGGGTTCACTGTCATGTTGTTGGATAAGTCCGATGACCAAAACTCGCGGTCAGATAATGCAGAGAACAGCAACAATGGCGGCGGAGGTGCTGAGGAAGATGAAGATGAGAACAAGTATTGGAGTAGCATACTTGACTTGGTGAACTCGTCGTCCCCCTCCGACTCGCCGGCCGGGTTCTAGAGTTCCATGCTCTCCATTCTTTGTCTCTCCCTGTTGAAATGCAAATGAAGGAAATAAATAAAGTCAACCGAGATGAACAAAATGGCTTGAGCCTTGAGAGGACCCAGTTTGATGTACTGGTTTGCGACAGTCTGCTCTTACAGTGTTGGAATTCTATTTGTTTATCCTTTTTTCCCTTTATTTTCTACTGATTAATGGAAATGATAGTGTCATTATTTTTGTAATCATCATTTGTGGGTTTAGGGTTTGGCCCCAACTGTCCACTGGCATCTCATATATCTCCTCTAGCCAAATAATTGAAACACAAGCAGACAGAAATTTACCTTCTACATTTAACATTACAACTAAAATTTTGAACCTTCTATCAAAAACAAAAGAATGGCAACATTATCGTTGTAGATGCATCTCATTGTATCTCATCTGATCTCTCTGTACTGAAATTTACCCAAGATTCCCTGTAAATTTACACAACCCATGATTCACAACAGTATTAACACCCTACCTAAATTATTCAAGCTTAAAAATTTCCAGCATTTTCATGTCTATCAACACGACAGTGCATAAAAGAGGTGCCCTGACACAACTGAAGACTCAGAGCAATCACCACAAAACAAAAACCAAATGTATACAACATTACAATTCATTATAAGAAGTTCCCACACAAATCATGCAAATTTTGTTTTACCATTAATGAATCTTGCTTGATGTCCTCTTTTGTCAATGGTCTTCACCTAAATCACCTAGGCTCCACTCAGGTTCATTTGATTTCATGGGCGTGCTCCTCTTGTGAATCTTGCGCTATAATGCAATAATTTTGATATGAAACAGGGGGTAAGCTAGTTGCTCTGATACCAGATTGTGAAAGAGCAACTAAGCTCTGATTGTGAAAGAGCAACTAAGCTCTGATAGGTGGTGGAAGGGTTGCGGAAGTGGAAAGGATGAACTCAGATTGTCAAAGAGCAACTAAGCTCTGATTGTGAAAGAGCAACTAAGCTCTGATAGGTGGTGGAAGGGTTGCGGAAGTGGAAAGGATGAACTCGAAACCCAAAAGAAAGGATTCTTCGGTGATTCTTCTATATTCAGTTCTATGATATGCTTCCCATTTTATAGGGAAGCCTTACACCTAGCAGATGCGATAAGATCGCATCTGCCTTTACAAAAGCAGCCTTCCTAAAGCTACTTTATAAAAGCTAAAGCTGCTTTTCAAAAGCAGCTTTCCTAAAGCTACTTTACAAAAGTCTAAAGTTACTTTACAAAAGTCTCTTTTATAAAGTGGCTTTTCTAAAAGCTACTTTATAAAAGTAACTTTACTTTACACCATCAGGACACGATTTCCTCTGGACTGGGCCGGGCTGGTTATTCTTTGGACTGTCTGGTCCAAGCAACTTTGGACCCTTTGGGCTGGATTGTTGGGCCGGATGCTACCACTTTCTTCTTGCGCAAGCTTTCTGCTGTGCTCAGAACATGAAGGCAAGCAGTCATTAGGCTGCGTCAGTTGTGAGTTTGACTGCTGTTTCAAGCTGGACATCAATCTGGGTTACAACAGGATGCCACTGGGCCCAGAAGTTGCTCCTGGTCTTTCACCCTGCGCGCTTTGTGGCTTCGGACAGCTTCAGGGCGTGGAGGTCCCGGAACTATCGAACAGCTTTAAGTGCTTCCTGGGAACTTTGTCGTTCCAGCTGTTGAAGCCGCCGCCTGATGGCGTCGTTGGTATCGAGGGACATGGGAAGGCTCTGTAGGAGCTGTATCTGTGATTCATATTGTAGCACAAGTCTTGGGCTCCCGCCAAGTGCTCCTCCTTTGCCTTCTGAGAGGGTGTCTGGTGTGCCTCCTGTAACCGGGTTGCTACGAGGCTGAGTCCTTCCAGAGTTTCGGGTGCAGGCCATCCTGAAATAACAAGTGAAGTAATTAAGCGGGAGAGAGTATCCGCCCGCTGGTTATCCTCTCCGCTGATGTGTTCAAATTGGATGGCGAGTCCCGTGCCAGTAATGTAGTCGGTGAAGGCGAGCCAGCGTACGCGGGAAGGCTTGTTGTTAGCTGACTTGTTGAAGAAGCTTATGATTGCTTGACAGTCTGTTCGAATAGTCAAGTCAGCCTTATCCAGGTAGTAAAGCTTTAGTGCTTCCAGCGTATTCATGACGGCATAGAGTTCCGCATCAATGGTGGATTTGATTGGATGGAACCTGCCGCTAGCGTAGGCACATACCTTCTCCATGGACTTGGGGTCATACTTTTGGGGCTTCCATTTACAAATTCCGCCCCATCACGTCATACAGCCGTCGGTCTCAAGGATCATATAGCTGGCTTCTGGAGGTAATTCGAGATCCGGCAGCTTTTGCACCAAGGCCTTGATTTTTGCGACTAAGTCCCAATCTTGGGAGTTCCAGCGCCTTTCGCCCGTAGGACTTGTCTTTGCATAGAGTGGCCCGAGTAGAGTTCCCAGATTAGGGATATAGCTTCCGGCGTAATTCAAGATCCCGAGCCAGGCTCGGAGGCCTTTCATGGTGGTCAGTTCCTGTTCCTGGAAGTTTGCAATCTTCTTGATAATGTGGGGCTGCAGCTTGATTCGCTGATTGCCGAGTACTGCCCCCAAGAATTCTACTTCCGAGACTGCTATCTTCAGCTTTGTTGGGCTCAGGATTAGCCCATTGGTTTGGCAGATCTGGAGCATGACCCTCAGATGTCGTTCATGCTCCGCTTCAGAGGAGGAGAAGACCAGAATGTCATCAATGTATATTGCAATAAAGTCTTCTGTCCCCTTGAAGTAACTGTCCATCTTCCGTTGGAATACGGCGGGTGCATTTTTCAGGCCAAATGGCATTACGAGCCATTCATAGAGGCCTTCTGGTACCCAGAATGCCGTCCATTCCACGGAGGCAGGATGCATAGCCACTTGATGAAAACCTGATTTCAGATCAAATTTTGAGTAAATGTGGCGTCTGCTTACCTTCCGTAAGATGGTGTTGATCCCAGGCAGGCTGTACTGATCCTTGTTGGTGAGATCATTTAGGCGCCGATAGTTGAAGACCATCCGCTCCTTGCCTTTGATCGCCTGGCCCGTTCGGGAATCAACTGTTGTACCGGAATTCACAATGATTGCAGTGGTGCGATGCCGGCTTCTGCTGGGGCGAATAAGGCCAAGATTTAGTAGTGCTTTCACATGCTTTGCATACGTAGCCTTGGCTTGTGGTGTAATATGCCTTAAGGGCCGGTCTTCGATAGTGAAATCCGGGTTTTTGATATCCAGGTGGCAGAGCACCTGGTTCTTGGACCAATATTTCAGTGGGTCCTCACCAATGTATCCCTGGCGTTTGAGTTCTTCAAGCAAGGAGCCAACGCTGCTGGTGAAGCTCCGTGAGGGCTGTTGGTCCGTTGCATACTGCACTAGCTCTTGTATCTGAATGTACTCATCCTCATCTAGGTCCAGCTCTTCAATAGCTGCTGCAGTCGGTACAGATGGGAGAGTATGAATTGTGGTTACGTTTTTGTAGAACGGAACCGTATTTCCTTCGATGCGGACGCCGCCTTGCATGGCGCGGATGAAGTTGCAGCCAAGGATCATCTGGATATCCTCCCCCAACTTCATCGGGAAGGCATATGTGTAAGGGATCCGAAAGCCGTTTTCCCCAATCATCATGCGGCCGAATTTAAGCTTTTTATTGGCCGAAGTTCGGGAGTTGATGCCACTGAAATGCACGAGGAAGGGGTTGTCCTCCAGGGCATTGGCAGGAGCCGTTCCTTGGTCAATGCAGCAAGTTGTAGCCCCTGTGTCGAGGATTGCATTGACTTCAAATGGCACTATACGGGGAATAGCGAACTTCACCTTAATGTTGTAGAGCATATTCTTCGTCCGCCGGGGTGGTGTTGTCACCCTCATTTCAGCTGAGAGGAGCCGCTGAGTAGTGTCGACGAGAAGTACGTTAAGGTCGTCGGTATCCGCTGGCTCATCCTCCTGCTGCTTGAGTGCTCCTTTTTCCCATTGGGGCTTTTGGATTTCCTTTTGCAAATCACTTCGCTCGAGCACCATGCGGTCAAGCTCCATGGTGGTATTTTCGAGCTCTTTGTGCTTCAGCCTCCAGTTTTCAGACTCACGTTGCCAGTGATGGCTTTCCTCTTGGGCAAGGAGGAGGCGTTGTTGAAGGGCCTCCTTCTCTTCACGGGCGAGAGTGAGCTGTTTTTGCAGCTGCCGCTTTTCCCTTTCACAAGTAAAAATGTAATTTTGTTGTTCAAGTAGTAAGTCATTGGGCTCATACCTTGGAAGGGATGTCTGGGCCACTGGAACTCTTTTGCTGAAGTAGTACCAGCTGCATCTGCCGCATACTGTCAGCTTCCAGCTTGGGCAGTGCATACGGTAGCACTTTTGGGAGGGTGCCTGGCAGCAAGAGCATCTTTCGTAAGCGTCAGGCACATCTTGATGTAATTCCCCAGTGTGGCTACACTCGTACTGTTGCTGTGAAACTTTGACCATGGCGCGGTAGCCTCCTGTCGGGCCAATCCACCAGGTCCTGTCTTCTTCCCGAAACATGAAAATCTTTTCTTCCTGTAAGATTGCCGTGTCCTCCTCCCCTTCAGAAATGCTATAGATGGCAGCGCTAGGGTCATCGCCTTCTTGAACGGACACAATTTCGCAATCGGCAGGAAGGTCAAGCTGCTGGAACATGGCGACGCGCTTGACATTCTGTCGCTCATTGGGGCATTCTCGGGCAAAATGCCCTTCTTCTCCGCAGAGAAAGCATCTACACCTCCTGTTGTGGATGAGATGCTTCTTCTTCTCGATGCGGGCATGCGAAGGATGTGGCTTCCCTTTATAGGTTGTCGACCGCCAAACGCCAACCTTTCGTTGGGGTCGCTGATAATACCCCGGGATTGGAATGTCGTGACAGAACGACAAATCCTTGAGGGCCCGGGTAAAGGCTGCCTCCTTGCATGCTTCTTCCAGGTACTTGTAAGTAAATAGGACTCGAGGATAAACTCCGATGGTATTACCTGGGTGTTTGGCTTCAAATGCTGCTTTGATTTTCTTGCCAATAGAGCCAGGCATCTTTGACTAGAGTTTCTCTGAGAGCTCCGGGCCAGTGAATAACCGGCCAGTCCGAGATGCTACCTGCATATAGTCATTAAGGAAAGGAACGATATCCCGTAAATTCTGGCAGGATAACCGTTCCAGATCCCTGTAGGCTTCTTCTTGCATTGTTGTTGAGCCTTGGTAGGGATCTTCCAGGGCGAATAGGGTCCGAATCTGTGAGAGGATGTTCTGCGTACCGTCAGCACCATCTGCATGATCCAACAGGTGCTGGTATTCCATGGGGTAGGCCATCCTCCACTGGATCCAGGCGAGCTTTTCAGACTCCCCAAGCAAGTTCTCAATAAATTCAGTCTTTGTCCGGGAATCTGTGAAACCCTGTAGAGCCACCGAATTTTTGGTGATGGATTCCCAACGCATGAAGACGTCGCTGAATTGCCCAATCTGGGGGGGCATAACAAAGATAGCCCCTGATTGCTGCTGGGCAGAAGGGAGGTTCCACCATTCTGAGGTATTCCTGGCTTTGAACCTCAGATTCTTGGGTTGGTAGTTGCCAAAGATTGGTCCTTGGCTTGGACCAGGCTCAGTAGGTCTCGCCGCTGGGGGGTAGTTAACCGGGCCCATGGTTGATTCCACTGGGGGCCTGTATTCGGAGACAATGGAAGAGGAGCAAAGCCGCTCCGTTGGCTTTGCTTGCTGAGGTGGTGCCGGTGGTGCCCGCTGGGGATACTCCATACCCCAGTCTTCTTCTTCTAAAGTGGCAACGAGTTCTGTTTCTCCATCTGTATTTCCCAAACAAGTATAATATTGCAAATACTCACAATACTCATCTGGGTCATGTTCAGCATCAGAGTTGCCTTCTTGGTTGGTCAGACGCCACGTGGCTAGAAGGGGGGTGTTGTCACCAGTCCCTTCCTGCAGAGGTTCCATGGACCGGAGTACAGAGGCCCCTGGGCGTGTATCTCCTGCATGGGTTCCGCAAGTTGGACGCTGGCTCTCCCGTCCTTTGGGTCGCCACGTAAGATGCCCGTTCGCTGGCTGTTGTTGGGCACAGCGGCGTCGCCACTTCTTAGCTGGCATCACCTTTCGAGGAGCCGGATGCTGAGGCTGCTTGCATCCTGTTATGGCAGGCTGCTGTCCTGGTAGGTCATCTTCCAGATCGTCCCATCCTGTTGGTGTGGGTGGAAAGGGCGTGAAGAAGGACGGAGGAGCAGAATACTTGACATAATAGTCATATTTTCCGCTTGGTTCGCCCAAGGTGTCCCAAACTTCCTCCGTCGTCTCATCTGGAGCCTCTTCTTGAGTGAGGATGGCAACAATCTCATCCTCAGTGGTGTCAGGAATAGAGGCATGATGGTTGAAGCTGAGTGAGATCCTTCCAGCTAGGAGTGTCGTACTGGACACTTCGGTGGGTGTCAGGATAGGCAGGATTTGAGGGGGCTTCAGGAGCCAGTTTATCCCACACAGCTGTGCCGTCGAGTACCGTCGTCCAGGGAGGGCATGAACACCGTGACTTGCTAGATAGTCAGTGACTCCTGCGACGTCATATGCAAAGGCCACGTTTGGTGTGTTTGACAGCCTTCCGATCAGTCCTCGGGTAACGAGTAAGTTGGCCTCACCATGGTGCCATGTATCATAGCCCCGAGTTAGAATGGAGATTTGAACATTCCTGCAAAAATCTCCAATAGTCATCAGAATATCGGGGATAATGTAAACTAATTGGCTCCCCTGCGTGAGGTCAACTTCCATGGTGGCAATTAGTGATTTATCACCCTGCCACCGATTGTCTCGGAACACGACAAGCGCCAGTGTTCCTTCTTCGTGTCGATGGAGCACCTGCAGGTGTACCTGCATAACACCAATGTGTATGAACTTCATACCGCTCTTTGCTGAGCTGTTGGTAACTGTCATCTTGGATGAAGTTCCGGTCCACCTGTGCGTCTCCGACGCAACTGATGGACTCTTCCGAGCGGTGGATGTATACTCGGTGGTGCTCATCATCTGTTCTGGAATGGTAAAGGACTTCGGCAGGAGCTATAGCCGCGCGTTCTCGCATGGATTGGCGCAATTTCTCCTGTGGGTCCAGTTGCTGCTCTAAGACGTGTTGAGGGGCAGGTTGCCCCGTCAAGCGACGGACGATCCGCCGTGTTGCTTGTTGTGCAGTGTAGAGTCGTCGCTGATTTCGCCTATACCCCCGAATTTGGTCTTCGACCAGGGGCTGGGGCGCTTTTTCCAACACGACTACTGCTGCCATTTAGCTTTGCTTGTTCCTCCTGCAAAATTAGCAAGGGGTCTTTAAAAATAAGGAGTCTTCCGCGTGGTTCGGGAGGCCTGGTTTTAGGATGGAGGGACAGATTCTCTAGCTTTGTGAGTAAAGTTTCTGGGAGAATTGGACTATCACTCTTTGTTTTCTGCTTTCTGAGGAGCTGGATATCGGCTTGGATATCCCGTAGGGCTTCAGCAATTTGAACTAGAAGCTGGATTTGGGTATTATTTTGCTTTAGAAGGGCTATATTTTGAGCTGAAACACTCGTATAATCACTGGGGTTGATGAATCCAACTGCTGGGTGTTCTATGGGTTCAACGGCTTGTAAGGCTTCTTGGTACGAGGAGGTTATTTTGGCTGGAAGGAACGTGTTCATTCACCGGGAGGTGTATAACAATTGAGGAAGGTCTAGGTACTCTGGGTTCAGGGTGTGAGGTATATATCCTACCTTATCGAACAAGAGACGAGCACTCCGAGAACTTCAGACGCTCACCCTAGTATCTGTCATGCTCATCCGACTGGCAGCTACTGCCTCTTGCAGATTTACGCGCACTGCGGCCTTTTGCAATTCAGACACCGTGATCGGCGTAAGAAATTCCTGAGTCTCCGTCTCACCAAGGCCACGAATACCTACTTCTCTCCCAATATCGACCTTGCGGTGGACTTATTAGGTCCAGCCTCTGTGCCACCCGAGGGGTCAATCCAGGATTTTTCGGCATGCTATGGTCTGGTTATCAACGGCCATAAGGTCAGAAACCATCACACACATCCCCGATGAGTACCTAGAAAGGGGTTTCTACTCAGCCATGGAAGGTGTTAAGCCAGGTAAGGAACTAGGCTCTGATACCAGGTTGGGTTGGATTGTTGGGCCGAATGCTACCGCTTTCTTCTTGCGCAGGCTTTCTGCTGTGCTCAGAACATGAAGGCAGGCAGTCGTTGGGCTGCGTCAGTTGTGAGTTTGACTGCTGTTTCAAGCTGGACATCAATCTGGGTTACAACAGGGTGCCACTGGGCCCAGAAGTTGCCCGTGGTCTTGCGTCCTGTGCGCTTTGTGGCTTCGGATAGCTTCAGGGCATGGAGGTCCCGGAACTGTCGAACAGCTTTAAGTGCTTCCTGGGCACTTTGTCGTTCCAGCTGTTGAAGCCGCCGCCTGATGGCGTCGTAGGTATCGAGGGACATTGGAAGGCTCTGTAGGAGCTACAGTTGTGATTCATATTGTAGCACAAGGCTTGGGCTTCCGCCAAGTGTTCCTCCTTTGCCTTCTGAGAGGGTGTCTGGTGTGCCTCCTGTAACTGGGTTGCTACGAGGCTGAGTCCTTCCAGAGTTTCGGGTGCAGGCCATCCTGAAATAACAAGTGAAGTAATTAAGCGAGAGAGAGTATCCGCCAGCTGGTTATCCTCTCCGCT